>JALQPE010000741.1:0-44558 GCA_030407315.1 Asparagopsis taxiformis | reverse complement strand
TGCCCTCAACGTCCCCCCATCTCGCACGCTATCGGGATTATGATGTCCTCCATCGCCAATAGCCGACGTCGCGGGGGCGTTACGCGCATATTGGGCACCAATGACAGTCTGTTGTGACGAGGCCCGCACTCCGGCTGCTCTCTCCCCTCAGTACCACCTGACCGCCGATGATAGTTGGCATCCTGTGAACGTTGCTCAGAAACAACATCCCTTGCCGCTATCCTCGGGTCCCTGACTGCATTACCTGCTGGGGCTGATGTACTCGGCATAGTTGGCGCAGTGGGGGTCACAGCCTCCAGTGTCTCGCGAACCCCCGGCTGGGACTCCGTCTGCAGCACCTCGGCATCTGCCAACCCGGGAGGAACTACCTTTGCCATAGCACTCTGCCGCAATTCAACATGTTTTGAGCCACTATCATGTCATCATCATGATGTTCACTGTCCCTGCGAGCACGCTTGCCTCGGTCAAGCCCCATCTCTCTCCGCGCCGTTCCTCCTTCCTCACTTTCTCGCTGCGGATCCCCAGTTCTGCGCCGGTCCGTCTTGCGACTACCGGACCGCGGTTCAATGCTGCCGGTAGGCCCAGACCGCTCTTCGCACGGGATTGTCGGGCACTCGATACAGCAGCTGCTGACCGGGTTTTCTGGAGGCCCGGAGGCTTTGGAGCTTTCTTCGCAATACGCGGCGGCATAATGAGCTTTCCCGGAAGCGATGGAACGATTGAGTTGCACGAGATACAAAAAAGATTGCTGTATAGTGTCGGTAACCACAACGGTCTGCGATGAACGTTCAGGTCAGGTCAAGTACCGGATAATACGCCAACAGCCCAGATTGTATACGGTAGGCAGTCATCAACAGTATTTAATGAGGTACAATTACAGCTGTAGAGCTAGGCCGCGAGCACCCCTATGTCCGGAAGACGTCCTGATTTGAATTAAAATTTGGGCTATTCTCAAAAACATGCACATGTGAACATGTTTTGAGATGGGGGTGTGCCGTACGGCACTTTCGACCGCCCAAATCGATGTTTTTTGCAATATTTTTTCTGCCCTGAATTGTAGAATTTCTGGGCTGGACAGCAATGCAACTGAGCTGGACATCCACCGGGCGTCCATTTCAACTTGGTCGTGTATTTTGCATCTGCACGCATAACAGCATCCAAGCAGTCAGGTTCACTGCTCGGACGAAGTGCATCTAGAGTGTGAACGATTGGTTTTTGACAGGCGAGTACTGCTGAATAGGTTTCACCCTGGAGTAATGGTGGCTGGACATGCTGCATTATATGATATACTTCAACTCTGGAACGTAGCTTTATTTGTAGTCGAAATGAAAACATCTTTCGTGACCCTAATTCCATGCTCTAAACGCTGTCCCATAATGAACGTAGAGCTCCTGCCCCGGACGGATATCGCGGATTGCACGTACTACAATGATCTTCGGATTTTCTAGGTCCTTCGCCTTGAGCTTCTTCCCCGTCGAACCGCTGCTGTAGTTCTCGACAAACTCGACGTTGGCCATCCGCCTGGTGTCTTCCGCCGGAGTGTCCTCACCTCGCAAATACCGCGGGTCGTTGATGAACTGCGCCGAACAGAACGGAGCCGGAACAATCCAAATTGGATGCTCGATGTTTTCGTCGTCCTCCGCTGTTGCATACAGCTTGATGGCATACATCAAGAATGTTTCCTTCGTTATCGCCATGTGACCCTCTCCGTACGCGAACCTCATCGACTCCTTGCTCATATCAGAGTACACAACAGTTCCGTAGTATGCACATACTTCGTCGCCAACATTAAATGTCTGTTCAGCGAAGAGCCCTCTTCCTGCATTTGGATGCTTAATCAGCGATGGTCGAACGCTCAATTTTTTCGCAACACAATCGTGTGCCCGCATCACGCGAGGGTTTTCAGTTTGCAACCAGCGGCGCAGGGAAGGTGGCCAATAATGTACCGGTTTTCCATGTGCTCGTGCGACGCAATCGACTCTGGGCACAGCTGCCAGAGGTACTGCCGAATATATTTCGGGAACCTCTGGTACAGGGGAAGGCCAGGTGGGGGTTCGATGATCCTGCGTTCCCTCTGCGTACGCATCGTGACAGAGGGGGACGCCAAGAACTTCTCAGCACTCTGTTTCGCTTCTGTCGTGACCCTCATGTCAGTGTTGTTTGAAAGAATTACACGTGACATGACTGCACACAGCTTTGGAAGCGATCGTGCCACACACAATTTGTCCATGTCACTGCCGACGAAAACACGGTGCTCAGGCAAGCTCATAGCTGCTTTTCCCGTTGCGAAAGTGCCAGAGAATGGATCGACAACAATATCACCAGGCTGTGAATGCTGGCTGATCAACTCCATCATGAGAGCGACGCTCTTCTGCTCTGCACGAACTCTGACCGTAGCACCGGTTGTGCTCCTTGTTCGCCACACCATCTCATTCGAATCGATGGCGGGCATATTGATGGTGACGTTGCACCACGCCGGGTACGTGCCGTCCATGTATCCGTGGTTCCTATAGGCCACCATCTCGCTTCCAGTCTTGAACGGAACACCTCGCTTCCAGAAGTGGATAGCGACCTCTGCCATGTTCATGCGTTGGTACCTCTTCCGCCCCGGCATTTGATAGAGGTGCCCAGGTAGTCGGACAAACAACAGAGGTACCTCGTCAACGAAGAAAACTGAATTCCGAACGACGTCCTCCTCCTCCTCCTCATCCGCACTTTCTTCGCCACTGTGCTGCGATGCTTCGGAGTCCGAATTCATGGACGTAACCTCTTCTTCATCCGACCCGTCATCACTGGCAGCAGCATCGGTTGGGCCTTCTGACTGCGGTCCTTTGTACGTTTCCAAGTAATGAAACCATTCGTAGAACTGCAAAACGGAGCAGAGAACACGATGCCGTGGCCACCGGGGCGCAACAGCTCGTCAAACACTTCGATGCTAGCCTGCATATCTTCTGCAGTTAGCCTGTCGTACGAAGAGTTGGAATCGTTCCTCTTACGACGAACATTGTAGGGCGGATCAGTCAGAATGAGCTGAACGTTGCCCGTGATGGGCACGTGTTCTCGGCTCTCGTCGGCACTGACCAAATCTTCGAAAGGGACGTCGTACACCCGGCAATACTGACTCATTTTCGAAAGAAAGTCCTTTGCGAGAGCCTGCCCTTCACTTTCCTGCTCTTCTGTCGCATGGGGTGACGGTGACGGGGAGAGACGGCCCTTGGGCAGTAAGACTGGTCCTCCCAGGTCCAAGTTGAAGCCTGGTTGTGTGTCTTGTCGACGGAACCAAACCTCTCCCTCCTGTGTTGCGACGAGTGGGAGTGTCATCAACCGGCTTGGGGACCTTTTCTGCGTCCGCGGCTTGTGGTGCCGGGCGGAGGACAGCCATAACGTCTTCGTCGAGGGTGTCAAAGTACGCTGGCAGCTTGTCCGGATTTCCGCTTGACAAGTATATTTCCAGCGCCCCCCAGCGGTCGGACTCCGGCCAGGTGTACAGGTCCGGGTTGACGATAAGAAACTGCAACCGGTCGAAGAACTTCCTCACAAGGTCCCTAAATACACTGTGCTGCGCACTGGTTCTTGTCTCTACTTTTCCACCATATCCATCAGGATGAGATAGGGGAGCTTTGTCGTGGTAGAGATCTAGCTTCTGCTCCATCGGTGCGAATAGACCTTCATCGAGCACGTCAAACCAATGCTCACTGCTGTCGAAAATGATGTACGGCGCCATCAACTCTTCGAAGCTGGAAAACTTTGCGGCGAAGGCCACATCGGTCCAAGCATGGTATAAAACTTGAACCACGTAACAAGCTCGATTAGTGCTTTTCCGATGGGCTGGGACGCGTGCGGCTTCGTTCCCCTCCTCGGCCGCGTCGCCTATTCGGCGACGCGGCAGGTTCTTGTTGTGATTTCGGATGATAGACAACGCTTGGAAATACATCAATACCTCGAACGTTTCCGGTGGAGCAAGAACGAAGGCGCTTGGTTCCCCGCGCTGCGGCGCCTGTAGTGGCGAAGGAAGCATGTTACATCCAATAAGGAAGGTCTGCGGCACGATCCCAGAAAGGATGCAGTGCTCAACCCATTGCCCGATACGCTCATCCTGTCTTGAAAACTCGGCAATCGGTAATGCCAGACGAACAATCTGCTTGGCTCGCTCAACGTTCATCTCTGCCATGACGATTTCGGCAACATCCGCCTCGACTCCAGCATTCTTCGAACGACCGCTGAAGGCCATGCTGAGTCGACCTTGCAGCGCCAGAAATTGTTCTTCCGTGCCCTGCGCAACCCAAGCGCCAAGGTCCGCGTATGTGAAACCTCCCGGCTTGTCCGTCAAGTCTGCGAAACTTGAGTGGGCGAACAAATCCAGCAAGAGGCGGAGGAAGTCTTTGCCAGCGAGAGTAGTTTCGCGGGCGGCGCGACCTACGTTTCGACGTGTACCCATGTCACTAGAATCCTCCCAAGGGCTAGCGGGTTCGCGCAGATTTGGCACGGTTGCGTCGTCAACGATCGGATTGCTGTTGCGCCTGCGCTTATTCGTCATAATGGAATGAGTGGAAATTCGGTACAGGATGGCGACCGCTCGGCGAGACAGTCAAATTTGACGACGTATCTCGTGACGTTTGCACTCTTTCGTGAGGAACACTGGTTGATATCGAACGGAACAGAGTATACGGGTACACAGCACTGGAAAGGTCTTGAAACCCGTAACCGGTGTAGGTAATAAGTTGTGACGGATACGTGGTAGAGAAAAATTTTAAAAAGATTGTGATTCCCTGTCTTTGAGTGTTGTACTGCACGGCCGCCATGGCGGCTGTGACTGCAGTCACATAGGTTGTCACAGGTGCATCACGCTTACCAGGTGAGCGACATCCGGACGGCCACTGGACATGGGGATGTCCAGCTCAGATGCATTGCTGGCCAGACCAGAAATTCTACAATTTCGGGCAGCAAAAAATATTGCAAAAAAACATCGATTTGGGCGGTCGATTGTGCCGTACGGCACACCCCCATCTCAAAAACATGTTCACATGTGCATGTTTTTGAGAATAGCCCAAATTTTAATTCAAATCAGGATGCAGATATTCGTCTTCTAGCATTGTCAGAACACATTCGTATAACCACATTTGGAGAACCTGAGCCCAGAGCTATCGGTTTTGGCGGGAGCTAAGCCATATCTCATATAATCAGTAACTACTTCCCGCCAGCTGAGTGGTGGAACCCCTGCTATTTCTACCAACGAGACATACGGGGTGTCAACTCGGCAATCGTATATGATTTGGGTGCTAAATTTATTCAAGAGACGAATGGGCTTCGAAAAGGAGCCCAACAACGTCTTCTTGTGATCCATGGGTATAGGACTACTCTATTCTTCTCCACGCTTCCACCATAGCCTCCTCCACCACCTCCGTTAATGGATCGAATATCCGAACCGCACCTCAACATGCTTTTCTTCTCATCCATGGGTACTGACATCTGCGAGATGTGAGTCACATGTTCTCCAGGCTTGCACCATAGCCTCCTCCACCACCTCCGTTAATGGCAACATGTGAGATGTCAGTACCGGACAAGTTCTCCAGGCTTCCTCCGTAGCCACCTCCTCCACCTCCGTCTGTGGGAATCAACACAACATCACCACTGCGTCTTACCTCACATCCACATCTCTCCGGGATGAAAACGGACGGACGACATAGGGTTTGTAGACGTTTAGAATCTTGTTAGAAAAAAGTAAACGAAAGAGAAGTTCTCTTTCATTGAATGATATCTCGTCCCTGTCGCAATATGTTCCATTTTCATTTTCTCGGGTTGCACACCCATCATGGGTGATCAAGGCCTGGATCGAACCCTCCGAGGGTCTTCGATGGATAGGACAGATAGTGGAAGGCTTTTAAGCCTGTGACCAAGCGGCTATTGATTGGTTGGAGGAAGGAAATTACAGAGGAAATATAGCTGAGTACGGTGCTCGCGATAGCTGTTAGGTTAAAGTCAAATATGTTTTTCGATTATTTTTCGTACGGAAATGCCTTGGAAAAGACGATGCTTTATCGTTCTCTTGGAGGGAGTCCGTTTCATTGCCCTCAATTCGAGAGCATCGTCATGAAGGAGAGGATTCTTTCTGCTTGTTAGAATCAGTTTAGAGGAGATAGCTAATGCATTACTGGCCAGCCCAGAACTTGTAGAATTTCGGGCAGGAAAAAAATTGCAAAATTTTATCGATTTAGGCGGTCGAAAGTGCCGTACGGCACACCCCCATCTCAAAAACATGTTCACATGTGCATGTTTTTGAGAATAGCCCAAATTTTAATTCAAATCAAGGTGTCTAATTTGGCCAGAACGGCCCCAGGCACCGGCCGCCGCCCCGAGTGGGGTTGTCACTGGCTTCTGTAAGCACCAACTGTAAGGCTAAATGGCGTCTCACGATGGGTCGATTTCAGGCTCAATACGCCAGGGACAGGTCTTGGTCCTTGTTCCATCATGGTCCCGCCTCACTGTCTCACGACCAACCTGAAATGGACGTCCGGTGGATGTCCAGCTCAGATGCACTGCTGGCCAGCCCAGAAATTCTAAAATTTCGGGCACAAAAAATCTTGCAAAAATCAACGATTTGGGCGGTCGATTGTGCCGTACGGCACACCCCCATCTCAAAAACATGTTCACATGTGCATGTTTTTGAGAATAGCCCAAATTTTAGCTCAAATCAGGGTGTTCCCCGGATAAAGGGGTGCTCGCAGCCGCCCCAAAAGCCGCCTAGCTTGACAGCTGTAATTTTAACACATTACACATAAGGACACTGCCTGCTTCACGCCACCTCGTCAGGTTTCGAGAGCCCGACTCGGGCCCGTTCCGAACGGACACTCACATCTCGATTGCCTGTCTTGCATTCCAGCGGTCACGATAGGTGTGTACCTAACAAAATTTCGGTTGTATTGTGTTATTATTTCCAGCGATTGGCGTTCACGACCATTCTTCAAGCAACGTGAAACCTACCATCCACATCACTCGAATACGTCAACGTCAACCATCTCTTTTACTTTCCAACTCAACAATCATGGCGGATACGCATTTCAGCAGTTTTTTTTCAACGGTTTGCGGCGATCAAGTGAGCGCGTCAGCGGAGTCGCGCGGACTCAAGCGCGGCGTCGATGTCAATTTGTTTGCGGACGTGGACGGTGCGGCTGTGCATATTGGGACGGCTTCGGTGAGCACTGCTGGTGGCGATGTTGGCCTTCCGCGCACGCTGCACAACCACCAGCTGCCGGAAACCGACGAGGCGAACTATATCGTCGTGCGCAACATTGCGACTAAGGACAAGTTCAAGGACCTCCCGTTCCCGTACATGTTTGATGGCGCCGAGGGACCGCCGGAGACGATGGGTGGAGCATACGCCGCGGCGTTTTACCCTTGGGATACTCGGATGATGCGCCCCGCTGCGGAGGATGGCCCTAGCGACATTCGTACCCCTGCTGCAGCGTCAAACTTCAACGCAGCGACGAACCAGGCCAGCTCGGGACGGATGCCCAGTACCGGTCCGGCAGGCGAAATCACTGGTTCGGGGGGTACGAAGCATCCAGCACGCTCCACTCCGGTTTCGGGAGGCACGAAGCGCCCTGCTCGCTCTGCAAGACCCTCCAGTGGAGGCACGAAGCACCCTGCTCGCTCTGCCAGAGCCTTCAGTGGAGGCACGAAGCACCCTGCTCGCTCCAACGTCACCGAAGCTACTACGCAGGACGTAACCGAGGTGGACGACGAACCGGAGGTGGCGGAGAGCATTCGTGAGCAGCAGGGGACGCAAATTACGGTGCCCAAGTTTGTGACGTCGGATTACGTCGGAGAAGGAGCGACTGTGTTGGTGAGGCAGCTAGTGGAACCGGCCGTGACCCTTCGGGATGTGAAAGAAGACCACGTGGAGGACCTGCGCAACAATATGTTGGCTGTGGGGTATGTGAGCTCTTCGCGTATCACTGTGACGGTGCTGAGGTCGCAGAACACGCATCTGCCCGCCGACACGCGTCTGTTCCAGAATGGCAAATTCCATGCCAATGCGAACGTGACCGTGATCGACGGACTGCATCGTCTCAATGCTATGCATAGCATTGCCGATGACTTCACGCGCCTCACCCGTATGCACAGAACCAAGCTGCCACAGGACGCAAACCGCTTGCGCTGGGTTACTCAGCCTCTGGATGTGTACTACCTTCGCCGCAAGGACAACAGTGATCTTCAGCCTCATGAGATCATCCACAAGAGTGCAGAGTCGAACCATACGACTGGGACGCAACTGACGGAGCGCTCCCTGGTTCGAATCTTGTCGTCCATCCAGCAGTTCATCCGTACGATTGCTGTTGCAAATAACGTGGAAAACGCTGGCGACTTGCGTGAGTCTGATGTCATCCGAACATTGTTCGAGGCGCAGTTCATGGGGATGATGAATTCAACGAACACGGCCCGGCGGTGGACGCGTTTGGCTATAGCAACGCTGAAGCATCCTGTTCTCGACGAAGTGTTGCGTGAGCTGAACAATTCCGAGCGCCGCAACGAGATTGGGATAACGCACCTGGACCACAAGATAGTGCGCGAGTTGCTGGAAGAAAACTTTGTCTTCGTCTTGCGTGGTCTTTCGGAGTACTTGAACCCTGCTCATGGTGGACGTCCGGATGGACGCTTTGACGTGAACGACTTCTATACATACGTCCGTCGCGTGACTGCAATAGCAAATTCTCTGTACGCTGCGTTTGGGCGCCCAAAGAGTATTATGCGCAAGTCATTTCTGAGCACAGAGATGGCAATTGGGTCGGTTAAGCAGCCGAAGGAGTTGCAATGGCATCTCACCAATGCCATTGCAATGTATAGAGGGGACGACCGGAGCAGTGAGGTTCGAATGCGACGGAGAGCCACGCGTTTACAGGATTTGGAAACGAACTTGAAAGAGTTTTCAATCCGACATTGAAGAAGAAGACTAAGGCTCGACGCAAACGCCGCCCTTCTGTTGCCAATGTGAGACTCACTCACAAGAAGCAGCGGAATGTCGTACATGAGCCTGCTTCGCATGGCATCCGCCGCCGTTCACAGCGACTTCGCTCGACGGGGAGCACACGCCTCGAGGAAGAAGAGCCGGTTGTGGTACAACAATCCGCCGGGGAAGAAGAACAGGCCGTTGTTGATAAACCCACCGATCAACAACAAGCCACTGCTTCCGGTGATGAGGTTGACGAAGACTCCGCCCGTTCCCCCGATTCTGCCGTTGAGATTGTCCCCCAGATAACCAACGTGCTGGTGCGACTCCCTCCAACCAAGAATCTGTCCATAACGTTTCGGACGAGGAAGAAAACAACAGTGCAGACGAGGGCCAAGTCGAAAGCAAGGGGGTCCGCGAAGTGACAATTACACTCACTGTTCCGGAAGGAGTGGAAGTCGATGAAGACGGTTACATCGTTCGTGACTCTCCTTCGGAACACGACCTCCTGTTCGACGATCGTATGCCATCTCTTCCTGACGATTTCGAAGTCAAAGACCGAGCCGAAGGGCATCATCTGGCGCAGCGTCCCGCGGACGTCATCGCATCGGTGAGGGTTGGTTGTCTGCCCCCGATTGAGCTCAGGTTGTTATTGGAGAGTGTGGAAATCGATGAGGAGGGCAGAGAGGTGAGGTATTTGAAGCAAGTGGCGATGGACCCTGTGTTTGAGGGGCTGCATATTCCGGAACAACATCGGGCTCGTCATCTTGTTTTCGAGATCGACACCATCTATCCGATGTTTTTCGCAGCGTGGAAGATGGCTGCCAAGGCGATGTGTGAGCCTACATCGACGTTTCTACCCTCGAGGCTGGACTTCGCCCAGGTTGCGCGAATGTCTACAAGCTGGAAGGATTCGTATGAGGCCGGCACTGGTATGGCGTACTTCCACAATTGCCGAACGGAAATCAACGAGCGAGGGTATACGGTGATGCACAATTTCGCGGATGTAAGCTACCTCGATGCGTCGGACAAGTTCCCATTTGACTTGGGTCTCATGGAAGAAATTCCTATCCAGGAATTGTTTCGGTACTTTTTGGGAACGTGGGAGGGGGAGGAGGTGCACAAGGACCCTGGGAACCGGCAGCTGTGGAGTCCCATTGTCAATACGGGGGACGATGAAACAGATGAGAAGAACCGGAATGAGGGGAGGGCTCGCTTCACGTCTACGCGCCACTGCCTGGTTGACTATGCCGAGAACGATGAGACGCATATCGACCGGTTCAAGTTTGTGACGCGGCGAGCCCTGCTGGATGTGTGGTTGGGAATCCTTGTCCGGCTGATAGGGCTGGAGGAGTGCGGTTTACCGGGAGAAAAACTTGTCATGCCGGCATCTGGGGGACGGTTTTTGATAACGGGAAAGGGGTGTCCTCGGCAGGTCCCACACAATGATTTCCCTGTTCCTCCTCGCGACCGCAAAGATCAACTTCCGGTTTACTTTGTTATTGCCAACGGAGATGACCCATTCCCTATCTGGGTGTGTCCAGGGTCCCACAAGTACGTCTTTTCCAAAGCGCTGGAATTAGATATGTACGCCAAGACGATGAATCTGAAGAAGGTAATCGTTCCGCCACGTTCAGTCTTCATCGGTCACGGCTATGTACAACATGCCGGGGCAGGGCATGTCGACAGAGTTGTGTCACACACGACAACGAGGTATCACACGTATTTCAGGAATGCGTCGTATCCGATTCCCGACAATGTTTCGTTTGGTTTCATCAGGCGGTTGGGATTCGAAGAAGAAGTAATCCCCAATGCTCCGCGCCGGTCTGCCAGGCAAAGTCAACCGGCACCTGTCAATGTTCGCCACAAGACAGTTCTTCCCATCCCGGTCAAGAAAGATCGTAGGCCGAAGACAGGGCAACTCGGAATCATGCGGATGAAGACGACAGAAGCTCCTAAGAAGAGAACCCTCACACCGGGTCAAAAATTCATCTTGAGCTATTCAACTCCACAGTTGCCGATAACGCCTATTCTGCCGGGAGATCCTGAATATAGTGAGGACGAAGAGGAAGAACAATTTTCCGACGGCTAGATAGCTTAACAACTACTACTTTGGTAAACAATTATCGAGAATATAATCATCTCCTTTATCACTTCCAATCTATGAACCTAGTATAATGTACTTCCGTTCCATGCTTTCAAACTAGATTGTCCATTCCCTCGTGGGTTGGAGCATGATTTCCAGGACGATTCCCTCACATCTCTAGACTCGATGGTCTATGGTAGAAATAGCAGAACAATTGGGTATGTACGTGCTTCATCGCCTACTTGCTTCCGGTAATGTGTGGACGTGCACGATACACGATCAACCTGAAATGGACGTCCGGTGGATGTCCAGCTCAGATGCATTGCTGGCCAGCCCAGAAATTCTAAAATTTCGGGCACAAAAAAATATTGCAAAAAACATCCATTTCAGCGGGTGGATTGTGCCGTACGGCACACCCCCATCTCAAAAACATGTTCACATGTGCATGTTTTTGAGAATAGCCCAAATTTTAATTCTAATCAGGGTGTCTAATTTGGCCACAACGGCCCCAGGAACCGGCCGCCGCCCCGAGTGGGGTTGTCACTGGCTTCTGTAAGCACCAACTGTAAGGCTAAATGGCGTCTCACGATGGGTCGATTTCAGGCTCAATACGCCAGGGACAGGTCTTGGTCCTTGTTCCATCATGGTCCCGCCTCACTGTCTCACGACCAACCTGAAATGGACGTCCGGTGGATGTCCAGCTCAGATGCACTGCTGGCCAGCCCAGAAATTCTAAAATTTCGGGCACAAAAAATCTTGCAAAAATCAACGATTTGGGCGGTCGATTGTGCCGTACGGCACACCCCCATCTCAAAAACATGTTCACATGTGCATGTTTTTGAGAATAGCCCAAATTTTAATTCAAATCAGGGTGTCTAATTTGGCCACAACGGCCCCAGGAACCGGAGCCGCCGCCCCGAGCGGGGTCATCACTGGCTTCTGTAAGCACTAACTGTGAGGCTAAATGGCGCCGAAAGATGGGTCGATTCCAGGCTTCAAGCCTAAGTTATGCTAGGTACGCATCTTCTTCCGTGTTTCATAATGGTCCCGCCTTACTCCCTCAACACAAACACTACTCACCCATCACGTTACTCATATTCCGTGCACTTTATATTAGTAGTGATCCCGCCTGCTTAGTTGCTGCAATGCGTGGATGTAGGCAGCACACGATCAACCTGAAATGGACGTCCGGTGGATGTCCAGCTCAGATGCATTGCTGGCCAGCCCAGAAATTCTACAATTTCGGGCACAAAAAAATATTGCAAAAAACATCCATTTCAGCGGGTGGATTGTGCCGTACGGCACACCCCCATCTCAAAAACATGTTCACATGTGCATGTTTTTGAGAATAGCCCAAATTTTAATTCTAATCAAGGTGTCTAATTTGGCCACAACGGCCCCAGGAACCGGCCGCCGCCCCGAGTGGGGTTGTCACTGGCTTCTGTAAGCACAAACTGTAAGCCAAAATCGCGTCTTACGAGGGTTCGATTCCAGGCTTTAAGCCTAAGTTATGCTAGGTACGCATCTTCTTCCGTGTTTCATAATGGTCCCGCCTTACACCTTCACGACAAACACTACTCACCTATCACGTTACTCATATTCCGTGTACTTTGTATTACTAGTGAACCCGCTGGCTTAGTTTCTGCAATGCGTCGATGTAGGCAGCACACGACCAACCTGAAATGGACGTCCGGTGGATGTCCAGCTCAGATGCATTGCTGGCCAGCCCAGAAATTCTACAATTTCGGGCAAAAAAAATCTTGCAAAAATCAACGATTTGGGCGGGTCGATTGTGCCGTACGGCACACCCCCATCTCAAAAACATGTTCACATGTGCATGTTTTTGAGAATAGCCCAAATTTTAATTCTAATCAAGGTGTCTAATTTGGCCACAACGGCCCCAGGAACCGACCGCCGGCCCCGATCGGGGGCTATCACTGGCGTCTGTAAGCACCAACTGTAAGCCGGAACCGGCCACTGCCCCGATCGGGGCTATCACTGGCTTCTTCAAGCACCAACTGTATGGCTAAATGGCGTCTCACGAAGGGTCGATTTCAGGCTCAATACGCCAGGGACAGGTCTTGGTCCTTGTTTCATCATGGTCCCGCCCCACTCTCTCACGACCAACCTGAAATGGACGTCCGGTGGATGTCCAGCTCGATTGCGTTGCTGGCCAGCCCAGAAATTCTAAAATTTCCGAAAAATCAATTTGGTGGCCCAGCATCTCCTGTGCCGAAAATT
Source organism: Asparagopsis taxiformis (assembly GCA_030407315.1). NCBI lineage: Eukaryota > Rhodophyta > Florideophyceae > Bonnemaisoniales > Bonnemaisoniaceae > Asparagopsis > Asparagopsis taxiformis. Next base: position 31,284 of record JALQPE010000741.1, on the reverse strand, counting down.
CCCGCACTCACTTCTGATATACGTCTAGACGTGTTTCGCACTTGTACGCATCAGGGAAGGCGTCACGGAAGGTTGAGACTCAGTCTCAGGCAACGCGGTACACAAGTAGCATAGCCTATGCTACTTGTGTACCGCGTCGTCTGAAATAGCGAGTAGTGTTTGTTGTATAGTTGTGGAGTATGCGTCTGGTGGTTTGTAAAGCTTGCAGAAAGGGATAGGGATGTGGGTGGCCCTATTTTATGAATACATGAATACAAATATTCAGGGTTGACAAAGCGGAAAGGCATACGCTCATACATGTTTGAGATTGCATAGTGGAGAAAATATTTACATCGAAATTTACATGGAGCTGATGGAGGTTTTAAGGATGATGTATGGGAGGAAGAAAATTCTTCTTTGGTATGAGGATGTGTTCTGTAGGGGGGGTTGGATGGAATCTTGGGATGGTACAGGGGGAGGTGGAAATGTACGGAGTGCGGGTTTAGACTGGAATGTGATTCGGAGAGGAGTGCTGACGAGCATATTATGGGGATTAGAGAGACGCTGCGGGGTGTTGGGGGTAGCCCAGTAAGCCTTAAAGATGTACCAAAGATGGCCGCATGATGAACCTATGACATGCATGGTGTTCCTCTGATGTACGGATAAGGAACATTTGCTCTTCAGCTGATGGCCGCATAGCGATACACTAATGATGGGCGGGAGATGTCCATACTCTCATCTCCCGGACATCAGCGAAGTATCTATTGGGTACAGTAGAGATATCACGTACATCATTGGTTCATCTAAAGCATATCAGGGGTACATATTCCTTTTCTTATAGGGTAGTGAGGGCGGAGGAGGTGTTTAGGTGGGACCGTAGGAGGCTGTGGTTGAAGGCGCCGAGAGGAGGGGGTTTTAGGAAAGTGAGGAGAAAGAGGAGGAGGGGGTGGCGTCTATTCTGGCTGTGGTGAGTGGGGATGTGATGGAGAAGAAGGGGGTTATTGTATTTGGGGAGGGAGGGGAGTGGGAGGAAGGGTGCGAAGTGGGGGGTTCAACCCTTATCAAGTTGATATGTGGCTCAGAGAGAGGATGTTTCTGAGGAGACGGCGGGGGAGCGGGAGTGTGGGCCGGTGGTGGTGCTGTATACGGTATCTAAGATGCGGATGGCGTGGGGGGCATGGAGCAGCTGAGGGAGGGAGGGGATGGAGCAGGTCGGGCACGGGATGGGGAGTGAGAGGTTTTCGAAGAGTAAGCTGCAGGGGAAGTTTGTGTAGAGGGCGAAGGAGAGGGGTTGAGGGTAGAGGAGAGAGGTATTGAAGAACAATACGTTGCAAAGGTGATGGGGGAGAGCATGGTCGAGGAGTTAGGGGTGTTTTTCCTTATTCTGAGGTAGTATGAGGACTGGTTATACGAAATCTGTACGGTAAAGCCGAAAAGTAGGTATGGAATGGAGGTGTGCACCGTGGAAGCGGGGACAGGTAGCTGAAAATGCGCGCTAGAGTGGTATTGGGGTGTTTGAGGTACAGTACGGGGGAGGTGAGCACCAACAGGAAGGGGGTGTGAGCGAGAGGATGAAAAAATTAAAGACGAAATTGGAGTCGACCGACAAGGAAAATTAGAGTGGTCGCCGTGATGGATGCGGACATCCATGTCGAGCACGGCGGCAGAAATTTCTGGGGTCGAAATTTTTGAATTTCTGAACCGGCGCCCGTCCTAGGCGGACATAGACATGGTGGAAGTCCATCCCGAGGAGGACATCCGTGGTACTAGAAACAATGAATGTCGTCCTAGTAATACTAGACGTACTAGACCGCATGGACGTCCGGTTCTAGGCGGACATCCAAAAATACTGGACAACATGGACGCCCGCCTAGTAATACTAGGTGTACTAGAGGTTGTGGACGTCCGCGTCAATTTCCGAGAACACAGACGTACCCTACTATCTCCAACGAATCCACGACTATACGATTCATGATCCACGGCATACGCAACCACCCAGACTATCAACTTACTCACGCTATCTTCTCCCTCAACCCCCCATCAACCATTCACGAATTCACCACTGCCCTGCGCCGTGCTCAAGCACACATCAACACCACAACGAACCCCACCAACACCAACTTCCCTCAATCCGCGTTCCCCCTCCCCTCCATCAATCGCAAATACCACCCCGCCAGCCGCACCACAGAAAAATCAGCCCGACGAGCCCACCAAGCTACCAAATGGTGCTCATATCACAACTCTTCCACCCATACAAACATGGAATGCCGCGCTCAACGCAACAAGTTGGCACCACGTGCCAACATAATACAGGAACAGCTTCACACAATGGACACACCGCACAGCTACAACGACCCTAATCACCCCGACACAGAGCAAAGTAAGTTTATCCTAGACTCAGGCGCTCATCCGTCGCACCTTCGCTCACCTCAGCCCGGTATGCGGCCCTCCGAATTCCCCCGCTACACGCACACAGCAACTAACGCCCGCCATCGCATCACGCACCACGGTCCATTCAAGTTGAACACGCCACACATCCCTCTGGCAATCACTGACGCTGTCGTCGCACCAGACGTCCAGCACAATCTCGTGTCGGTCAACTCCATCGCCTCACGCCACGGACCCGTCACATTCACGGACACTGCTGCATACCTCTCCCCCTTTCACAACCCCACCCCCCACCAAATTGCCTCATTCCACAACGGGTTATACACCATCCCCAATAAACCACCCCCTCTCCCTCACCCTCAAAACACTTGCAACACAATGCAATCCGGATCCTCCGCCAACACTCGGCCATCAACCACCCCCTCCAATACCGCCAGCGCTAGCAACGCATCCAGACCGAATGAGCGAACAAGGTCACTACGCAGCACACCTCCCCCTGAAGCGCCATCGCAAAACACGCGCAGCAAGCGCAAGATAGACTGGTCCCGCCCTTGGCGAAATCCACCAACCAATCCCAAGCAGCGCACTCGCGCCCCGCAAAAACCGCCAGCCATATACCGAACAACCTACAACCCTCCTAACAGTACGCAAGGCAAACAGACCATCACTCAACCAGACCCTAACCCCCCACACGTTCCGCCAAACCACACGAAGTCCACCACAGACCGGCACCAACCACTAACCCCCCCTCTTCCACCCTTATTCCACACCACACAGACTCCCCAACAACCGCCACCATCAACACTGGCAAACACCTCACCCAACACGACCAACACAACCGCACACATAACCCCCCAACCAATTCCCAGCCATGAACTACACCTCAAAATGGGACACGCCAACCCCACCACACTTCGAAAAATGTGTAACCCACCCATGCTCCCAGCCCTCGAGCAACACCGTCACGACCCTATCGCAGACATCAACTGCAGCTCATGTGCCACATCCAAAACCAAGGCGTCCCCGCACCGCCCCGCTGCACACACGCACCAAATTGGCCAGCACATATCCTCAGACATCTGTGGTCCAATCAGCCCCCCCATCCCGCAACGGACACCGCTACTTCATAACATTTGTAGATACGCGCTCACGTCACACAACGATCCATTGTATCCCCGACCGCACTTCAATTCCCCAACTAGTTATCATCCACATGGAACGGGTCAAAACAACTCAACATCATTATCCCTCCTTCTTTCGGTCCGACAACGCAGCGGAATATATCTCCCGTACACTTCGCGAACAACTCGCCGCTCGCGGTATCCACCACATCACCACCGTCCCCTACACCCCGGAGCAAAACAGCATCGCTGAAAGAGTCAACGGTACACTGATGAACGCCGTCCGAGCATGCCTTGCACACAGCAACCTACCCCCACCATACTGGGAAGATGCCCTCTACGATTCAGTATTCAAACGCAATCGCACATTGCATACAGCGACGCAACAAATTCCTGCCACCCTCTGGAATCACTCCCCACCGAAAATACAACGCCTTCTCATCTTCGGCCAATTAGGCCATGCCCCGTCCTTACAACCCAAACAAAAACTGGACAACAGAGCCACAGCAGTGCGCTACCTATACGGCATAGACGACCACACCATCATGGTACAAAACATCACCACCGGTCTATATGCACACATGTCCGCCACCGACTTCCACCCATACGAACCCCAAAAAGACCCCACTTTAACATCTACGTCAGCGTTCGCCGCTACGACGCCACCAGCTAACATCGCCACCCCACCATCACACATCACACCAACTACCCCGGCACCCAAATCATTGCGCATGGCACGAAAATATCCCAACGCATCACAATGGGAAGAAGCCCACAACTCCGAGTTACAAAAGCTCGACGACATGCGCTTCATTGAATGGACTCCACCGGAACAAATTCCAGCTGGCACCAAAACCTATTCCCCTCATCATGGCCTATCGATACAAGCGCGACCACGCAGGCAACATCTTTGAGCACAAAGCGCGATGCGCAGTACGCGGCGACATGATGTCGCCCAACGCCCACTACAATCCAGCTGAGACAGCCACATTCTCTGCGGACAAAGCCACCATAAGACTCATTTTATGTCACGCATCCGCGCACCAGCTCCCGACGGAGCATTTTGACATATCATCAGCATACCTCCATGAAGAATTTACCCACGACGAACCAGTCTTCGTCAGACAACACCCATTATTCGACGGCTCTTTCAAGCACCCCGAGCACTCTGGAATCCTCCGCAAAAACCTTTACGGTACAAAAAAAGGCGGAAGAATCTTCTGCAAAGGAGCCACCAACTTCCTTACAAGCAATAGGTACACCCACACCAAATCGGACCCCAGCCTATTTATCAATGTGAGAAGATTGTGTCTCTTGCGAGTACCTTCATCAGTTTATTCATTTGGTTAAGTGGTTAAGTATAATCTTCTGTCCTGTGACCGGCGGCGGTCTCTGGGACAGGCTGTCTGTTATTAGTATCCTGACAAAAAGTGAAGTAAACCAGCAAAAAAATGTGAAAGAAAAGATGAAAGATATTTCCCAGTCACAGAACACGGTCTGCGTGACGACTATTCGCACCAGACAGGTGTCCGTAAAGCATGCTCAATACTGCATGCGCGCATCTGCACATAAGTTGGTGGCGGACAAGATCAATTCAAAAATTGCGGTGAGTGGAGTACGCTGTTGTCTACTACAGACAACGGTTTTTGGTTGACTGTCGACGGTGAAAACATTCTGTAAGCACATTTCTGTTCCCTGGTTACTAATTTTAGATACGGTGGAGTCTGCTGAATCGCTTAGCCACAAAATTCCCATAAACTTCCCACATGGGAATTTTCCAAAACCCTCTAATGCGCCAGAAAGTGGCACATGGTGGGGGCAGACAGAGTGTCTCGAGCTGTTCAGATCTACGCTAGTGGCCCAGTGCATGCCACGCCACTGGTGGCCAGTGTAAGTGGAGGGAGCTACAGGTCACAGAGATGCCGTTGTCAAACTTAGATACAGTCCATCAAACTGGCACCGCTTATGTGCCGCGAATATGATGACGACTACTTCAGACTTCCCCCTTTCGACGTGGAGGGGCTTGTGAAAATAGAAGAGGAGACTGTAAATTCTCTCAGTTGTGAGTTGTTCGTCAGCTTACTCGCACTCCCAATCAAGAAGAGACGATCACATTGTCTCCTCCTATTGAAGCCCCTTTGTGTGCTCTGCTGGTTGTACTGTTTCCAGTACATCGTCGTAGGATGCCAACACAGAAAATTTGTTGCCAAACGACGATCCCAGTACGCGAAGATAGTAGACAAAGGTGTCTTCCAATGTGCATAGCTTCCTTGGAAGACGATAACAGAAGAGACGATGAATGGAGGGAACATGAGCTAGGTCTTTCCTGGAAAATGGATGATACCCAGGGAATCTTTTCCCATCACCTTTTAGCTGCTACTGCCCTAGGTCTCTAGGCCTGCTTCACTGTTGAGAAAGAGATTCGTCCTGCCGGACGTTTACTTGATGGCGCGTCGTCGGCCATGTATATGTTCACGCTTGAGTCTACTGTGAATGTAATTAAATTAATTAAAGTATTAGAGAATTATTTGTCAGGTGGTAGCAGTAGACACGGTGCGTAGAGAATATGAGAATTATTTGTCAGTCGCCGCGCACCGTGTGTGCTGCGAGGCGAAGTAATGGGAGTTTGTGTGTGAACTGGGCAGGTTTGAGTGACTTCGTGAGTAGGTCAGCGGGGTTTTGTGTTGTGGATATGTGTGTTGGTGATATGAGGCCGTTCTGAACCTGCTCCCGGAGCCAGTGATACTTAACATCGACATGGCGCGATCTAGGCGTGGGGTGTTTGGCCGTTGCAGATGTGATCGCTGCTGTGTTGTCGATGAAAAGGTCGACAGGTGTGTTGTCATGGCCCGGGAGGGAGGCTAAGAAGCCTACGATTGTTTGAATTAGCTGTGTTGTGTGAAAGGCAGCAGTGTATTCGGCTGCAAACGTAGAAGATGATACGTGCCGCTGTCGTTTAGATTGCCAGGCCACCGGCGAGCCGTTGTAGAAAATGACGGAACCAGTGGTGGAGCGACGAGTAGAGGGGCATGCTGCGAAGTCAGAGTCGGAATACGCAGATAGAGTGGAGGTCAAGAGGCTGCTATAGTGTATACCAGTGGTAAGAGTGCCCTTTAGGTAGCGCAGAACACGTAGGCCTGCCTGCCAGTCGTGAGTCGTTGGTTTATGGGCAGATCGACCTAGATATCCGACAATGAACGCAATGTCTGGTCGAGTTGAATCGGCCAGGTATCGTAGTGATCCAATTAGGGCTTTGTAGTCGTGGCGTGATGTGTTGAGCGGTTTGGCAGAAGACTGGTTTGGGGAAAGGAGTTCTGATGCGATAGGAGAAGTGAAGGTCTTTGAGTCGCACATTCTGAATCGTTCGAGGAGGGAAGCTATGTAGCCAGGCTGTGAAATAGTGATTCCACTGTCGTCACGCTCAACTTTCCAACCAATTATGTGCTGAACTTGGCCTAAGTCTTTGACTTTGTATTTTTCAGAGAGTCGGTCGCGGATATTGTTAGCTAGGGGTATGTGGTTAGTGATAACCAAGAAGTCATCGACTGTTATGACGAGGAGAACGAATTGGGACTTATCGTCCTCCGAGTGGGTAATGAATGAGCATGGGTCGGAGTTCAGTCGTTGGAAGTTGATAGAATGGAGGAAGTCAGCCAGGCCTTGGGTGAAAATCTTACAGGCTTGTTTGCACCCGTACATGTTTCCCGTCAGATGTGCTACATGATTTGGATACTTGAGTGAGCCGTCGAAACGGGGTGGTTGGTGGAGGTATATGTTGCGGTCTTCGGTAAATTTTTCGTGCAGAAAGGCGGATTCTAAATCCCAATGTAACACAGTGTAATTGTGTGCTGCTGCAAAGGCGAGAGCCGCACGGATAGTATCGCGATTCGCCACTGGGCTGGAGAGGTCTGTTGGATCGAAATGTAGACCGGCTACCTGCCGGTCTCCGCGTACTGTACAGCGGACTTTTCGGGAGATCGGGGTGCCATTTTCGTCGCGTTTTAATTTTAGCACGGTGGTGAATGGGAGCAGCTGGGTTCCTGGGGGAAGCTGGGATTTGGGGATGAAGGTCAATGTACCACGCTGTTCCAGAGTGTCCAATTCCTTGTCCCATGCAAGTTGCCATTCAGTGGCATCCGGGGCTTCTCGAGCTGCCTTGAGTGATTTGGGCTCTGTATATGGCCGAGGGGGGATGATGCTGTTGGTATCGGGAAGGGTACTGACGTTAGCAGTATGAATGGTGCTGACAGGGTCAGTTGCAGGATTATAGGGATGGAAATCAGCGATTCGGCATCGGGTTACTTTCTGTGTCGATGGATTGTATATGAAGTAGTGATAGTAATCGGAACGACCAATGTAATGGTGGAGGGCAGCTCGTGGCTGGAGCTTATTTCGCGGCGCAGGGTCGTATACGTATCCAGTCGTACCAAATGGAAGGATGGTGTGGATCTCAGGTTTGCAGTCGAACCATAGTGCAGCAGGAAGCTGTGCCGTTGCGCTATGAGGGGTGTGGTTGTATGCGTCAGCTGCAGCTAACGCTGCATAGTCCCAGAGCTCGAGGGGGAGTCTGGAGGACAGCAGGGTCGTTCGTGCAGTATTCATTATGGTGCGATTGATTCGTTCTGCCAGCGAATTTTCCTGCGGGGTATGGGGAATCGTAGGGTTTGTAGAAATGTGGTTATCTGAGTAGAACCTATTGAGGGCGTGAGTATAGAACTCACGGGCATTGTCGGATGTAAGCTGAGATATGCGATGGGGGGTAGCGCGATGGACATGGTCAATGTGAGGTTGAATGTTTCTGGCCGCTTCTGATTTTGTCGGAGCACATACTATACGAAGGTATCGGCTCCCCTGGTCAAGGAAGGTTATGAAATGGAGGTTATTAGAGAGAGAGGGGATAGGCATGGGGCCACATATATCAATGTGTAGGTGAGAGCCGATGGGGTCGGTGCGCGGGTGGCGATGGAAGGGGGCAGCAGGCATTTTTCCCATCGCGCAACCCGAACATGTAAACTTCGGAGGTGTGCGGAGAAGGGTGTGGGGCAGGTCGTTGACTAATTTATGTTTCGCCATATGATGAAGTTTGGCCGGGTGAATGTGGTTTAGCTTGATGTGCCAATGATAATAGTCACGGAGGGTTGACGGAAGTGGGACTCGAATTTTCGGAGGGGGGTGACTACGTCTTGCCAGGCGTCGCTTCTGCTTCGCTTTACGCGGTTTTTTGTGGATATTGCTGTGACGGAATGGTGGTGGTTTACAGAGGGGTGCTCTTGGCAGTCGAGGTGGGTTCGGAGTGGGTAGGTTGCTCTTGCCACGTTTGGGATTTTTAGTACGCTTATCCTTGATGGGGAAGGAGCGAGCAGCATTGCTGGCGGAAGTGTGAGTAGTGCAGGAAAGTGAATAAGGAGTGGTCTGGTAGAGGCCTTTGGAGGTTTTTGGAACTGTGGCCAGTATGGACTCAGGTGGGGGAGGAGCAGAGGGTGAAGTGATGTAAGCACAGTCATTTGTGAATATGACGTCATGCGTTTTAGTAAGCTGTCCTACGGAAAGTAGGTTTGTGCTTAATGAAGGTGCAACAACAGCAGTATGCTGAGTTAAGGTGCTTTTGTCGGACAAAGATAGGGTGACTGTGTCACGATGGGTTGTTCGAGACGCATGTCCGTCTGCAGTGACGGTCTTGGATTTGTGATTTTTCATTCCTGGGAGGGCCCGAGTTAGGTGAGTGGGGTTAGCGCCGGAGTCTAGTATGAAGGTTTGAGGCTCATGGGCACTTACATTGTCAGACGAGTCGTTTTCAAACTCTTCGCTGAAATGTTGTTGATATGGGTCTGTAGTAACTGCAAGAGCACGAACGGATTTGTGAGGCTTCTCTTTCCTTTCGTGGCGGCTAAGAAAGAACTGTCTGGCTCTGCAGTTTTCCGTGGTGTGGTGTGGGCTGCCATGGAATTTGCACCAGGGACCTCTGTAGTTTTTCGGTGGTAGTATGTTATTGTCCGGCCGGAATTTTTGTGTGTAGCGTTGTTCGGCTGGGTGTCGCTGACTAGCGGGGGAGCGGCGGGAGCGGTGGGGGTTTGTGAAAATTCGTGGCGCCAGAGAGGTATGGGAAGCGGGCGAGGCTTGTTGGGCAATGTCAGCCTGTTTGATGATCATAGTAATTACTTGATCCAAGGAAAGTAGATGTTTAGGGTTGAGATCATTGTGCATAGAGATGGTCTGTAAGAAGACGATCCAAGAAGGGTCATGTTCAAGCCCTTCCAGGATGAAGCGAATTGTAGTTTGTTCATCTGATATATCTGGATAGTTTGACCTAACCATGAGTTGGCGCAGTTCAGTATGCTGTTGAACATATTCGACTGCTGTAGTGCCAGGCTGCCACTTGATTTGATGCGCTTTGCGACGCAGCTGACTTGGGGTATGGGCTGGGTTGGGGGAGGTGAGCTTGAGACGGATCTTGTCGTACAAAACGTGTAGGGGACCCTGTAGCTCTATGTCCGTGAAGTAGGACAATATCTCCGTTGAGAGAGAAGGTATGATAAGAATTTGTGCTTGAGCATGACGGATGAGGTGTGCATCAATTTCTTGTTGCGACTCGGAATGCGGTATAGGTTGGTAAAGGTAATGCATGAGGTCCTGGGTGCGGGCGACGTGTTCAACGCTCATACGCCATGCAATGAAATTGACTGTGGTCAAAGTTGGGATTTCAACTGAGTGAAGAGGGGATATGGAAGGGGGCGAAGTTTGGGCAGGGACGGCAGACTGGGCGGGATTGTTATCCATTATGGATGAGTAGGTGGTGTCGCCGGATTGGGCACGTCGGAGGTGCAGGCTGGGTGTGGATGTCGCCGGAGTGGGCACGTCGGGGGTGCAGGCGTGTTGTGAATGTCGCCGGAGTGGGCACGTCGGGGGTGCAGGCGTGTTGTGAATGTCGCCGGAGTGGGCACGTCGGGGGTGCAAGCGTGTTGTGAATGTCGCCGGAGTGGGCACGTCGGGGGTGCAGGCGGGGTGTGAAAGTCAAGCTGATTTCGTTGCTGAAACGGAGGGCGCGGAAGGGTGGGCTGGAGATCGAGCGCAAGTTGTAGCGTCTGGGCCGATAACCTGTTGAGAAAGAGATTCGTCCTGCCGGACGTTTACTTGATGGCGCGTCGTCGGCCATGTATATGTTCACGCTTGAGTCTACTGTGAATGTAATTAAATTAATTAAAGTATTAGAGAATTATTTGTCATTCACAGATGTAAAATTGTATTTCTGCGATTACCAGACAAACGGTACACATTCCTGCCACGTTCGAATATTCTCACCCGACCCAGAGTTTGAGTACAATACTTAATCGGGAAACCTTGGTTTTTCACGTAGTAACTGAAGAGACATATCCCTACGTCCAATACGTATCTTGTACCAGCGAAAATAATGTGTGCTCTAGAGTCTATATCTTACCTTCAGATGGATGCATTTATTCCTTTCCCTCGGTATTGAGCTCGACGTGATACAATCGGAACGAAGCATCTGCACCATGTTGGGTGCAGCAACATGTTACAAATGCCTCATTCCAATTGCATCTTTTCATTCATTTACCCATTACCAAAATCGTGATACTTTTCCGCTCATCCTTTAGGATGCAGCGCTGACGTTATGAGCGCAGCAGAAAAGGAAAATAACGTTTATGAAGTGCAGGTACATTCGCAAAGCTGCCAGAAGCTTTGCCCGTATCATAACGATCAGATATTATGGTACACGAATTTACATCGAATATCGAACGTCGTGGAGGGTATGATACTTGTATCGCTGGTTGTGCTGGCCAAACTACAGCAAGCTGTGTAATAACCTTTCCGTCAGACAAGAACAAACCAAACGTGACATGAATGAGTCCAGCCTCCAGCTGTCGAATGCCCCGAACAGAACTACGTGCAATATGACAATACAGTACCGACGAGAAACAAATCACTATCAAGGTACATCAGACGACATTTCGGATTCCCGAAAATATTGCGTTATTCTGCCACCATCTCTCCTAGACAGTGCCTAATCTGCTGCGGAAACACGCTGACCACGTGTCAGCACCTTGTAGATCGATCATACAGAGAAGCTTTGGCCCAGGACGCCTTTCGGCAAACAGCATGTACCGAATAAACCAGACATCCTGGAAAACAGTTGGCTATTACAATCGACATCTGACTTGTACTGGCCTCGTCCCACCGCTATGTCAGGGCACACCTGTACACAGACGATACATCTGAAAATGACCTTAGTTCGGCAGATGGCACCGAAGATGGACTGACCACGATAATCACGTACCCTCCGTAACATTTCTTATCACCAGTTCCACGCACGCGAATCATCAGAAAGGAGATGAAATGGGGTTCTGGTGCTGGGACAGCAGCATACGTGCAGCTGTATAGACCAGTTTCTCCACTCTGTATTCTTGAAAAGGTGTGCAAGCCAGCATGTAGTGCTGGACCAACTGCAATTATATTCAGTTCCAGCACCATTCATGTGTCAATTTAGAGTGACGGTCTGAAATGCTTTCTGATGATTCAAGTCATCTACTAACCGACCATGTCCCTTTAACCACATTACTTCGTTCAGCTCTTTACTTCCTCAGTAACTTCGAGTGACGGCGACACACAGTACTTCGATTCCTTGACAATGTTTGAGCTCGACACGAGTCTGCAAAATTCAATTGCTACACAGCGCCCTCTGTTCCGATCCTGCTTCCATTGATACCGTCATTTCATTCCGCCTCAGAAATCCAATTCCTCTAAACTTCACTAGTTACCAACTTCTCGTAGGCCAACACAGACTCCGACAGAGTTATCGAGATACCAAGTCAACTTTTTCAAGAGGAAACCGGGCTGAAGTAGCAGATACCGACGACCCCAGATTCATTTACTTCTCTATATTCCCGACGACATCAAAGATGCGGCCGACCACCACAGAGTGAACATATAGCTCGCCCATCTAACTAGAGGTACTTGGAAACACATTCTAATTATCACCACGATCTGGTCCATTCAAGGAATTGCACAGAGATCAGGGGGACCAGCAACAATAGTCCCTCCAACTGCGGGATCCCCACAGCATGTCTGCACGGCCGTTCCTGCCATTGTGGTGAATGTCGGAAATCCCGTTGAACTACACAACGGACTGATCATTGTTTCGAGACATGCCATATAGGCTTCAACGGCCGTAGTCTGTGCAGTAGTAGTCATTGCGAACATAGCGTTACCATTTGTCATATCGACGATTTGCGCTATAGCGGCAGTCATTGTCATTCCTGAACAGACACACGAAGTCATCGGAGTAGCAGCAAGGAGCGCAGTCACACTTGGAATCACTATAGGACCACAACCATTGCCAATTCTGCACTGATTCGTGGCCATGTTGATACCCATTCCATCAACAACGTTAGCGGTGCAACAGTTGTTCACATCCGTTTCGCCCATCGATACGAAAGTTGAAAACCTTTCCGGAGTACACAGTGGGCCCAAGGCATTTCTAACACAGTTCGTGTAGCCGGTCTGCCCGGTGACTTCATTCGGAACAGTGATCGGCCCACCGGCATCATCCACAGACGCCAAAATAGTTAGAGTTGCACTACTCGAACCACACATGCATATAGCAGGAGCCGGTACTGCTCCAATAGCCCCGGTTGTAAGTGTACAGCTTGGCGAGGGCGTGGCACTAACCGTGACAGTCGGGGTAGGCGTAGTGGTGGGAGTAACCGAGGGAGATGCCGCAGGAGTGGGAGTAACGGAGGGACTCGCACCAGGTGTCATCGTCGGCGAAGCAGATGGTGAAGACCCCATAGGTGCTGTTCCAATTAAAGCAGTCGGGGTGCCGCAGGAGGACCCAAGTGCACCAGATGGGAGAGTGCACGGCTGGACAGTGCAACGGACAGCACTTGTGCAGTCCTGGTTTGCCAATGCTACAGAGGTGCGACAAATATTCGGGCATGGACGCGCACAGACGAATCCATTGAGCGGTGTTGCTGAACACGGCCTGACTAGACACATCGGGAAGCGCCCAGCGCAATCTTGCGTTGCGGAAGCCTGTGCCCCCTGAATTGCTCCAGCGGATGCAATACTCGGCACGAAGCAATTGTTAGGGCATGGGTCACCTAGTGGAGGTAGAGTGGGCGGCGAAGGGGTACCAGCACTAATAAAGATGCATTCGTATCCGCCATTCGGAACACCAGGATTGCAGCCGTTCCGTACGATGCATACGTTCCCAGCGATGATGCCGTTGCGGCAATCCTGAACTGCTCTACTCCTCAAGCGGAAACACCGTCCCGTACATCCAGCGGTCTGACGGACAGAAGACTTCAGATTGCTCTCAGCGGATACAGCGGAGCCAGAGATTATCTCCGGTACCACTGCCGCGAGGATGAGAAGGGAGAAGACGGCGTAGTTCGTGCTCTTCATTTTGACTTTAGTTGAATGCAGCCGGTGACTCGACTGTGGTGTGCTTGGAAAGTCGAATACTTGGAGGGATTACGTGAGTGTTAAATAGTGCTTAGATGCGTTGATGGGAAAGAAAAACAAGAAGGAAAAGCCTTGCCAGGTCAGCAATCACAATGTGACACTATTGGTCTCTGTTCCATGATTGTATTCGGATTCATGCCGCTTTGATTCTCTTAATATGAACTGTCTTTGCGGGAATAGGCACCAGGCTCTACACTTGAAACACGTAGCTAACGTCGAGAGCATATGCACTGCGAATTCTCTTCCGTTGCGCTAATCTATTGAACAGGTCACTCGTTACCATGTAGGAATCGAACCTTCGAAAGTAACGTTATCCAGCTGTCGATGAGGAAGCTCACTCGCCCTCTCGGGCCAATAATGATGGGATTTCAAAGATCTATTCCGGTACATTCGCGCTTTATACACGTATCTACATGGGGCAAGCGGAGTACAGGGGCAGTATTCAGTTCCTGATGAATTGGTGGCAGAAAAGAAAACCTACCATGGTCCAATCATTTCCAGCCCGGTACAAGTCACACAAGACAGTGCAGTCGGTTTATCTGGACATCTGACATTTGCAGATTCTGATACATCCCCGTAGAGCTACTGTAATAATAGATTCATAGTGTAGCGTTGGTGAGTCATTTGCCTCACTCGACTCAAGATGACATTTCCGTCTCTAGAATTCTAGGTTACGGTGACACTGTATGTACCATGGCTGAAATCAAAGAACATACTCAGGCCATGAGAATAGTGTCCTTATGCCCCTGCTGGCCGGATTCTTTTCTTCTCTGCTTCCGTATATAGAGGTAAAGGTAACGACCGTGGCTGGTTCATTGTCGATGTGACAGAACGACAATACAATATTCATAAGCACTGTCACTCTAGCGTCATGGATGCCACATAGTCGAATTAAATTCATCACACCGTTCTGGGGATAAGCTTCAAGGAAAAAGAACTTGTTTGCCTGCATGGAGCCTACGTCGCAGGGCTGTTCTGTGCAGGTTGAGCTGTCACCATGGTTGTATTCTAATGTTCTGTAATCGGGGACAAGTCATTCAAGGCTTTTTGTGGAGCTGAAGAATCGACGGTTACAATGATCGCAATATCATTGTGCATGGCCCGAATATCGTCAAAGATAGCCCGAGTGCAAAGTACGGATACACACGTTGTTCGTGGCCGGGCACAATAGATCGAGTCCGATGTTGTATGACCAACAGAAGCCGGGAAAATCGAACTGGCATGAGCAGTGATGTGATACTCGAGAATACGTTCCATAGCAGAATCTAGAGGAGCAGAGGACAGCGGCACTTCGAAATTCGGACAGTGCACGTGCTGGGTGCAGGATGTAATGCGGATATATGTGCTATATGAGGACAGCATGCCGCAGTACATGAAAGTTGCAGTAGCACGGGTTGCAGAAACGTGCTGATGGGCTGTTGGAAGAGATTTCATCGTTTTGAATATAGTTTTGGTGTCTATATGACAGGAGGAATGTTCTTATGTATGGGTAATGGAAGCTTTTGCACGCACTGGCTCAGTGTGTGTAGAGGAAGTGCCTGACGAGTGACAATGTGCATGTGACATGCGGCTTGAAGGATCTTATAAATCGGGACGAAGTGGGGTCCGATCTGTTGCACTAAATTTATGTGCTGTTAGTGGTAAGTACTCGGTTACAGTCACTCAGTGTTTTTCACGCGACATCTTGTATGTCTCCGTTAAAACAGCGTGACGCAAACGGCTCCGGTTTTGAGTTGATGAGGGTTACATTCGGGTGCCATTACGATTCCCGCCGACAAATATAGTTTACCGTTTTTCCATTGTGGCATGCCTACAGGAACATTATAACTGTAGTCACCGCAATATAACAGGCACAAGTGCATATGCACTACGGTTATGTGCTTCCCGAACATTCGAATACCGCTGTCACTCGATGGGCGAGCGCCAAAATGCGTCACGCAGCTTGCAAGCTATGGTGATAGATGACATTCGGACGCTGTAATTTTTCACCGCTGCGGCCCACAGCAATCTGTGGTCCACATTCTGCAGCATCGCGCAACGCCAATAGATTTGCAAAACTATATTGAGCCGAACAGTCAAAAACAACTACCGTAACACAATTTTGTATTGCAAGGTGGTGTCCAAGACACGGAATCTCGGAGACATCACCTTGCCATACAAAATCGTTATGGACAGTACGACACAATGTCGCGCATCTGCCTGGCAATATCACATACCTCTAGCACCACACATCTCACTTGCAGCTCATTGCGTTCCTGACGTGAAGATGATATAACTAAAGGCAACGATGCTCTTAAGTCATGTGGGTCGTTACCTTTTTTACATCACCTTCACTTTGAAAGGTAGCCTGAAGAACTGGTCCATCTGAGCCCGACAGCGGCTTAGGGAACCTATATTCTACAAAATGTTCCTACGGAGCTGGCCAAACCCCGACTCCAGCTTGTTCCATTTCCGAGACTCCTTCCCCACAGGGTAGGAGTGACTGAAATGGAAGGAGTTGAAGTCTCCGCGCACCTTGTCTAACTTGCTTCGCTGTTGCGCTTCTATTGTCTCTATTTGAAGTCACTAGGCTGAAGAGATGTCATGGAATCGAAGTGACAGGCTGGATTCTAGCCAGATTAATTGCTAATCGTTGACGACTGTATCGATCGAAGACCCCTCATTACTAACACCTATATGTTTTGAGAGACTGATGAGGAAGCAGATAGAAAAAACAGTACACAAAATGATAATACAGGGTACCGCATACAGTTGCTCAGGGGCAGTTCTACTCAATTCAATCTGCGTACGTTTACGGCGCCCTTCGCCCAACAGAAGTAACTCCCATACTCTCATGATAGCCCGATCATGATATAGGGCGTAATACACCACAATGCACACTAGAATATTGCATGCCGGTAAGAAACGAGGGCTGAAAAGCAGGCTGCTATGGAACGAAGTGTAGCACAAATTCACATGGTACTTTTTGAGGTAACATATCATGGTTGGGTGCTCATAGTGGTCGTACGAGATATGAATGGCACGAACGTGTTGGTTAAGATTTAGATACAAGTAGTAGTTCGAACGGGCAAAACCAGACCAGGGTTGCTGCAGTAAAGGCACAGGTGAGACGTAGGCATCGATAAATACAGCGTTGACATATGCGGTGATGTCTGCAAACGCTGCTATGCCTCCCCGGTAATCGCTATGGTATTGAGACCACAATACAAGCATCTTTCCAGAAGTGATGGAATGGTAGACAGCTCGATGAGGAGACGCAAATGAATATGCTTTGAAGTATTATAGATGTGTTTGAACGATTTTTTCTTGTGGACAAGAAGACGGGGAAAGCGATACGTTGCATTCGATAGACAAGGAGTTCTTGTCTATTCTATCGAACATCGCTTTCTTCGGTAACCTCTGTAATAGTTTGGGTTAGTTCATTGCCGATGAGGTTGTACTTTTTGTTGAAGCTCCTAAATTTCTGTATGTGCAGTGACGGTGATCGTTGTGCTGCAGTCAGGGAGTCCGGAGCCATAGAAAAATCCATGATGGCACGTTTCCATCGGTGTACTGTTGCAGCCGTGGAAAAAAGTACCCTTTCAAACTGTCCATATTCTGCGAAAGAACTGAGGTTCCTTGCCTTGATTATTGATCTGCAGGTTCGTCGGCGGAACTTAAATAGGTATTGACTACTGTAATTGATGTAAGTTATTCGTCATATTCGCCGGCGCTGCGGTGGCCTCTACGAAAAATCGAAACCCAAAACTATTCAACACGATTTCGGTCCCGAAACGATCGAATGAAATTATTCCGCGAACGAACTCAGCTGTGGCTGCGCGTTTCGTCGCTCGTCTAAAGTCTCACCCACTGCTCATTCAATTGACCTCTTACTTGTGCACCAATGCACATTTCTTCATTCAACTTGCTGATTTTATTCGTCATGTTCACTGCCCCGTCTTGGAATAGGCGTTGCTTTATCTAGACTAATACGCTCCGTATGCTAAATTCGCGACCTTGATTCCATTCGTGAAATATCAGGTTTTGTACAAGGCTTCTCTCCTTATGCTTCCCGTTCGCACGAATCATCTATTACACGAGTGCGATATCTTCATCGTCCAACAGGTATAAACACGGTTGAATGTAATTCCATGCGGCAAGAATGCATTGCTCGCGAAAAATGTATCCCCTGGCCATCCTCTGACATCAATCGCGGATTGTTCAGATCCGGGTTGATATCGCGCGTCTCATGGACAGAATCCACCTGTTTGTGTTATGCGCATTCCACATGTCTTCAAACCTATTTGTATATTTTCGTCGTGTAGCGCACAGACCGCTTTCGAGGGAGCAAAGTTCACGCTCTACCTGACGCTAGCCGGCAACTTTATGAGAGAACTGAACGTTTCCGATTCTTCTGCGTCTGCTTCCAAACGAATGTTCAGTGTCTGTTCCCGGATATCAACGTTCCAATTTTCGACGACACTCAACAGATAGTCTCCACCCTTGAATCCAATTTACTGGTTTTTCTACGAAACGACTCCACATAGAACTATCCAACTGTACTATTGCCTCATCCCATCTATGCACGGTCTCCTCCCCGTCATGGATCTTATCTGTGACGAATAACTTATACATTACACTAACATTACAGCTCAGTACTGATATTAATTGACACGCCGACGACCAACGCGGCGACAATAAACGACATCAGACGATTATCTTCACAGGGTATCGGCCCAGACGCTACCAAGAATCCCACCACTCCCTCCCGGCGACGCATTCTCCCGCCCACCATCCCCACGGCGACGCATTCTCCCGCCAATCCCAACACAATCGACTCCCATTTTTACGGCGACGCATCCTCCCGCCCAACTCCGTGCCCTACTATCCAAGTTCCTGTCCATCAGTGCCATTCTATCATCCGACATGTCAGTCACACCCCACTCACAAACCACGCCACCCGGTTACCCGCCAATGGAAATTCCAACCCTGCACTTTTCCAATTATATCCCATGGCGATTGTGTATCGAGCACTTTGCACGCGCTCAAAATGTCTCATACTACCTCCATCATGCAATACCGGCGACAGAATCCCAAGCAGACCTCGAAAAACATACAGCAGGACATTCCCAAGCACAATTGCTCGTACTCATGTCACTCTCACCGGAAATTACCGAGCAATTCACTGACATAGACCTCGAGGGACCTGTACACCTCCTATTCGATCGCATTCGTATCAAATTAACCGACACACACCCTGAACACTCCCCTTCCAGCCTTCGCCGCAAAGCACAACAGATCAAATGGTCCTCAAGCATGACTGTTAATGATTATCATGCACAACACGAAAAAGTCCGTTTGTTAATGATCCGATCAAACTATCCGGAAATCGCCAATGAGCAAACGACGATCAGGTTTATCCTCGAAGGCCTCGAAAACCACCCTGATTGGACAACCTTCAACCAGATGATATGCAATTATTCCGACCTCAATCCCTCCCACTCGCTGACGATTTCTCAACTCGTCACAATGATGACGAAACATGACGAGATAACCAAACAATCTAATCACCCGAAGCCTGCAAAAAACCGATCGGCCACAGGAAGCTATGTTAAACGAACATTCCGCAAATGGGAACCGTTCACAAACAACACACCATTTCACAATTCTACCTTCCGCCCGCACCGGTACCATTCGCAAAACCAATCTGCCCCACCGCCAAGTCACCCAGGAATGTGGTGCTCGTTCCACGGTTCGCCTACACACTGGACGAAACATTGCAGAGCTCGCCAAATTCACCTCACACGCCCAGCCAGACCACACAAACCCGAAAAGCGATCTGCTTTTGAAACCTCCCACCAGCCACCGCCACCGCACTTACAAGCACAGGAAAATGCCTACACAGCTGACTCTGACACCGATACGTCAGACTTCGTAAGTGACCTCAACTCCAAAAAATTCATCCTGGACTCCGGTGCTAACCCATCGTACATTACATCACCCGTACCAGGAATGAAAAAGACCAACCACACCACAGTCATCGCCGATGGTACCCACAAATCCATCACACACTGTGATAAACTTTCAATCCCCCTCTCTAAATCACATTCCCTCCCACCACACATGGTTTCGGTAGCTCCACAACTCCATAAAAACCTCTTATCCGTTGGACAAATCACAAAAACCCATGAAGTCCTCTTCCAATCCAAACGAGCTTTCATCACCAAGAAAGGCAAAGCACCTTCACCGAAAAAGACCATTGCGATCATCCCTCGCAAGAAAAATGCTCTATACGAGTTCACTTCTCGACCCATACAAAAAGGATCTGCCCACGCTGCACGCACTTTAAACCACCCTCCCAAAAAGCCCAACAAACCTAAACGTTCCAACAAAATCCTCCCCACCTCGACCGCCCGCCGAATCCTCCGCGCACCCATTCAGAAATCATTCGCACCACGCTTCAAAAAAATCCAACGCCCCTCAAGGAAACCAGCACACAAACGTAAATTGGAACCACGCAGCAGACCTACACGGAAAATCCATGTAGATCTCCCTTCTACAATACGGGACTACTACAACTGGCACATGAAAATGAACCACGTGCACCCCATTAAACTACACTTCATGGCCAAGAACAAACTTGTCGACAATTTGCCACCGACCCTTCTTCGTACACCGCCACCGTTTACATGCTCGGGATGCGCACTTGGAAAGAAATCGGCCGCTCCCTTCCACCGCACTATCCGCCGCAGCCAGATTGGCACCCACGTCCACATCGACATTTGTGGCCCCCTCCCGACTGAATCATTCCTAAAGAACAGATACTTCATAACATTCCTCGACGAAGGAAGCCGTTATTTGCACATCGAATGCACACCAGCAAAATCGGACGCCCCTTCTCATATCACAGACCACATCAACCATACCCATCACACCACCCCCCATCGCATTGAACACCTAACATCGGACAATGCCAAAGAATTCTTCACAAAGTCCCTCACAGAATTCTATAACCAGAATAACATCACTACCCATCCCACGATCCCTCACACGCCACAAGAAAACGCCCTCGCGGAGCGCATTAACCGATCCATCATGGATACAGCTCGGGCGACACTCCTCTCCTCAAAACTCCCACTAGAACTTTGGGACTACGCCGTACTGTCCGCTGCAGACGTACACAATCACACTCCCCACAGTGCTACAAAACAACTTCCCGCTGCCATGTGGTTCGGCTCAAAACCCAGTGTCCACACTCTCCTTCCATTCGGAACAACCGGTTACATCCACAACCCCTCTCCCAAACACAAACTGGCACCCCGTGCCACACTCGTACACTACATTGGTCGTCATGACTACCGCCACTACATCGTCTACGATCCCACAACACACGACATAACACGATGTCGCGCCAAGGACTTCTCCACGTACGACCCAACCACGGACCCCGTCGCCACGTCACATGCAAACAACGCCACACCCCCTCCATTCACAGAACCCAAGACACTAGCACAAGCAAGACGTGCACCCGATGCACAAGAATGGGCGATCGCATATAACAAAGAGGTCAACGGACTGGAGAAACGCGGCACGCTAACATACGTCCACCGGTCCACACTACCGGCAAACACAAAACTACTCCCCACCACAACAGTACTCCGCGTCAAAAAAGACAGCAGCGGCAAACCCATTTTACGCAAAGCCAGATGCACAATACGCGGCGACCGCCAAATCGAAGGCATCCACTACGACGCTTCCGACCTCTCAAGTCCTGTAGCAAACCGAGACAGCGTCCGCGCTGCGCTCGCTCTCGCCGCCGCCCATAACTATTCCACATTTCACTGGGACCTAGAATCGGCTTTTCTACACGAAAAGTTCACAGAAGATCGCGATATCTACGTACGTCAACCAAGACAATTTGACGGTTCTGAACGATATCCTGACCACGTAGCAAAACTCACTGGAAATATGTATGGATGCCGACAGGCATGCAAAATATTCACCGACGGTTTGGCTGCTTACCTGACCAGCATTCATTTTTCCCGGCTCCCATCCGATCCGTGCTCCTTTATCCTTCACAGCAACAAAAACCCACAACATTTTGTCCTACTCGTTATTACAGTCGACGATTTCCTCGTGGTCACTAACCACACCCCGCTGTCTAACCAGGTGAAAAATCAACTCTCCCGAAAATACAAACTCAAAGACCTGGGAAGGGTACAACACCTCCTCGGCTGGAAAATCACGCACTCCACCAAAGGCATCACAATCTCACAGCCAAGCTACATCCAGGAGCTCCTCGACAAATATGGCCTCACCAACGCCAAAACATTCTCCTCACCAATAGCCTCTGAGCTTATCACCACCGACACAACATCGGCTAAACCGCTTGACGAAAAGACCCACGACTACAAAGGCGTAATAGGATCCTTGCGTTACCTAGCTGATTCAACTCGCCCCGACATCTCATTCATCGTAGGCTTCCTCAGCCGATCCGCACACCAACCCACAACGCATGATTGGAAATCTGCCATTCGCGTATTGCGCTATCTCAAAGGCACCAAAGACACCGGCATCACCTTCCCGCGCAACTTCACATCCGCAATCTCCGCCTACTCAGACTCCGACCACGCCGCATGCCCCTCCACCCGCAGGTCAACGACCGGCTCCATAATCTTCTACAATAATGCCCCAATATCCTGGCAATCTAAACGCCAACGGAGCGTATCCCCTTCAACCTTTGCAGCCGAATATGTGGCATCATTTCACACCACAGAACTGCTACGCACTGTATCAAACTTCTTCACCGACCTGAACCATCCAATCCCCACACCCATTCCGCTCTACATTGATAACGCGGCAGCCATTACGACTGCCAAGGCCAAATTCCCGACACCCAAATCACGTCACATCGACGTCAAGTACCACTGGTTACGCGAGCAAGTACACAACAACTTTATCCTCCCAACTCACATCCCGACGACTTCAAACCCCGCTGACCTGCTCACTAAAGCACTCAAACCAGCTCAATACACATCCAAACACCCACTCCTTCGACTAACAACGCCCACGGTGCGCGGCGACTGACGAATAACTTCGCTTCATTTCCGCACCGTGACCATTCTCAGTCTCTAACGAATAACTTATACATTACACTAACATTACAGCTCAGTACTGATATTAATTGACACGCCGACGACCAACGCGGCGACAATAAACGACATCAGACGATTATCTTCACAATCTGAAACAGAAAATATTGCACAGTGACAAGAGATTACAGAATAGAGAGTTAGTTGACCGAAAAAAGAAGGGTAATTTGACATGCGCCAGTGGATTCATCGGAGGATATGCTTTGCGTGGGGATAACTGAAAAGGTATCGGAGCGCATGGTGTATCAGGCAGAAAATTCAGATGCGTTTGACTGCTTACCTTTGAAATAGTCGTGTTACAGTGATAGCGGGATGAGAACAAGATGATTTTTCAATGTGACCACATCTGATTAGCATGGTAGAGGCCGGTCATAGACTGGTATAAGTAGCGTTCGGAATTTGATAAAGACGGGTAGGCGCTTGTTCGTGGACTCCAAATCTTCGTACGCTGTCTAGAGACGTTGCGTCGACAAGGTCTATCGCAGAAATTCTCGCCATGACAGGAACACATGCGCCATTCCACTTGCGCCAAAACATTCACGCACAACGCCATGTGATGCGCCACCATCCCTGGCAGCAGACCATGTTCGGGACGGCAACTGCAAATACCAAGCTCGGTCAGTCACTTCACGCTTAAATTTGATCCCGGTCTGTGTCCTTGCTGCATAGACATCCTCAACTTGCGAGGTGATCAGTCAGGAAAAAATCATGTGTGCAATTCCAGTTTGAGATACCCCATTGCCTAGCACACATGGGCTGCGCAAAATGACTGTCAGCGACGGGTTGGTCAAATGCGGTTTCTAAAGAATTTGTCTCCATTGCTGATCGCGCAGGCACAGAAGGTACTTGGGCAGTATGTCAGAATTCGGATGGCGGCCAGCAAAGAACGCCAGCATTTTATAACAACTCCAGGGTGGACTTGTTACTGATACTTTTGGTTCCAGAAATAAACAGATCAGGGGATGAAGATGTTGGTAGTGGTGTTGCACAGGTTAGAACCTCGTGCTCCTTTTGTCTTTTCTCGGCTTGTCTCGTAGCTGTTCCTCTACTGATATCAATTCTACCTATGTTATATACTGGTATCTGAAGGCATTTCTTATCTAAAAATTT
Source organism: Asparagopsis taxiformis (assembly GCA_030407315.1). NCBI lineage: Eukaryota > Rhodophyta > Florideophyceae > Bonnemaisoniales > Bonnemaisoniaceae > Asparagopsis > Asparagopsis taxiformis. The sequence goes on along the minus strand of JALQPE010000741.1, from coordinate 7,076 downwards.
CAGTGTATGCACAGTCCGTTCAAGTGCTTGAACTAAATTATTTCAATCTGAACATTCGTTCAGCTTGAAGTGCTTCAAATGGTTACACTGCCCCATGTCTTGTTTCAACAGGACATTCGTTAAGTCATTTGTGCATGGTTATATATTTCATTGCATGCTTTGCAATTGTAGAACGATCATTCGATAGATATTCTCGGAGTAGATCCGGTACATCTTCATTCAGGTTACTGATCGGCTCCCATGTGTTGTCGCATGAGTCAGGAAGTCCTTCCCATTCACTCTTACTTTGAATGAGTCTCCATCTCTCCTTATTTCTTTGAGACAGCTTATTTCTTCGTATACTGTTTCTGTGTGTATTGCATGCTTGATCATTTCATTGGACAAGTGCTTGTTGTCCAGGTCTGCGCGGTATAGTATCATTCTTGTTGCATGTACTATTTCAGCGTGGTTGTTAACCAAGCTTGTTATTTCATACACCAGGGGATTGAGGATTTTTGTAACCCTTTTCGGTCCTTGCCATTTAAAAGACAGCTTGTGTCCTCTATCCTGTGCTCTTCGCACAAGTACAAAATCTCCAACGTGAAACGAAGGTTGAATCACGTTTGTCTTTGAGTTGTGTATCTTGATGTGCCTTTGTCTGGTGTTGCGAACCTTTTCTGATATGACTTTATGCATATCTTCGATCGCAGTTTGTAAGCGGTCAATCTCGATGATCTTTTGTCCTTTCGAAAGTTCCATTGTCTTTGAGATGTCTTTGTAAGTTGTACAGTTCAGTAAATTATTCCTTACTGGTCTGATTCCAGTCATTACTTCCAATGGAGTGCGGTATTGTCCATTATTGATCCTTCGTCCAAATCTCTGTATTGGTGATTCGTTGATAATTCTTTGTATCACTTGAATTATGCTTGGCCAATCTTGTGGAGCTAATCTTAGCTCAGATAGTAGTGCAGTTGTTGCACGTAATACCTCACGACAGCATCGCTCTACTGCTCCATTGCTCCATGGGCAATATGCTGTTGTAAACTTGTGTGTGATGTTATGTTCATCGGCAAGTTTGTTCATTACAGAATTCTTGAAGTGGGAACCCTGGTCTGATACCCAAGTATCCATGCATGAGAAGGTATTTATCCATTTCGATATGGATGATGCAGCATTCTCTGCGTCGGCTGCTTTGCTCGGGCAAAGCCATGTGTAAGAGGAGAATCCATCTCTTAAGATTAAAACATATCGTTCTTTTGTTGTTCCCCTACCCATGTATAGGTAGTCAAAATGTAGAGTCTGATTAGGTCGTCTGGCGACATCTTTGTGGCCTAATGGTCGTGGTATGCGTTCTCCAGTTGTTGATAGAATGCAATGTATGCAGTTCTGGATAAAAACCTTACAATCATTTTTGATCGTGTTCCAATGATATCTGCCGGGGAGAGTGCTCAGAGTAGACTCTGTTCCTCTGTGTCCGTTGTTTCCAAAGTGAGATATTACCAAGAGTTTCATTTGTAACTCAATATCGGACTGCGGTATCCAGATCTTTCCGTATATCGTAATCAGTCCTGTGTCAGTGTCAGTTGCTTGAGGAGGTTTTTCTGATATGCGCTCTTGCTGTGAATGTTGTATGGTATCTGTACAAGGCCATTTAAATGCCTTGGACATTGGTGAAGGGACAGTATTGCAGTCAATACTATGCTTGCTCTTAATAGTGCTGATTTTGGAGGCTGATCTCTTATTCCTGTAGCCTGCAAGCCATCTTGCCATTATGTCAGCCATGACATTAGCTGTGCCAGGTACATGTTCTATCGTGTACTGGAAGCGGGATAGGTAGAGTGCCCAACGTTGTACTTTGTTGACGACATGTCTTCCTATTGCTGGTTCCATACTTAAAGGGTTGTAAATGAACAATAGGTTGCGGTGATCCGTGTACACATGTGTGCATCTGTTCCCAAGAAGGAGGTAGTCAAGTCTTCGGAATACTTGATAGATTGAATATCCTTCTTTTCATATGTTGACCAGTGTAGTTCACTGTCTTTAAACGCGGCACTTAGGAATGCCAGTGGTTGGTGTTTCTGGTCTTCCGTCCGCTTCTGGAGCTCGGAAGTGTTGCATTGGGTTACCACTGCGGCCCAATGGGTGTTGGATGCATCTGTGTATATGCATTTTGGTTTCCCGTTTTCTGGATGGGCAAGCTTGACGGAGTTTCGAAGGCTGTCTTGTAGTGTTGAAAATAGTTTTTCGTGCTGGCGGCCCCAAGACAGGCTTGAAAGTGGCATGCTTGCGATAGATCGTTTGGTTCTCTTGCCGGATTTTTTGTGTGCTTCATCCAGGATGAGTCGTAAGTCCTGAATTCGAGAAGCAAAATCAGGGATTGATGGTGACATCCACTGTAGGCAGTGAATGTACTGCGATAGTTCGCCTGCGGTCTGTGGTTGTGCCATTCGTTTCAATCCACACAAATTATTGGGATCGAAGACGACACCATCTTTGTCAATAACTCTGCCACACCACTTCACTGAATTGGTGTATAGTGTAGATTTGGTGGCGGATATCTTCAAGTTCCGATCTCTGCAAATTATCAGGAAGCGTTCTAGTGTGTCCAATAAACCATGTTCGTTTTTGTGATGGAGGATGAAGTCATCTTGCCAAGCCTTGACGTGTTGGCGAATAGATATGAAGCATGGTTCGACACGTGATTGAAAGTTGCATGCTGAATTCTTTGCACCTTGTGGCGTACGCGTAGGTTTCCATATTCCATCGTATGTTATGAAACTGAGAGCATTTTGGCTATCTTTTGCAAGTGGCAATTGCCAGTAGCCAGAACAAAAGTCCAATGAAGCGAAACATTGACTTCCAATGAAATCGGCGCATTCGCTTTCAATGTGCGGCATCGGCCAGCCAGTTGATACGGTGGCCGAGTTGACTGGTCTGTAGTCAAACGTAATCCGGAATTTCTTAGACTTCGGTTTGAGTACGAGTAGTGGTGCTGCGGCCCATGTAGCATGTTTGTTCTCAGTGATAAATCCATATTGTTGTGCTCGTCTCAGGAAATGGCTCATATATTCACGTTGTTCGGTGCTATACCGTCTTGATTTAGCAATAAATGCGTTTGCGTTGGGCTGGAGGACAACCTTCATAGGTTCCACCTTTGCTGGGGGATCATTTCCCAGACGGATTCTAAATACGTCTCGATAGTCGCGAAGGATGTTTCGTAGGCGTTCAGTTCCTTGGCGAGTCATTCCATTATTTTCTGCGTTGCCAATCATGTTTTCGAAGGCATTGCTGACATCTTCTTCTTTGTCATGTCCAATCTCTAGGAATATAGATTCATCTGTGAGATTGTCATCAATTTCACCTCTATCACTGTGATAGACGCCATTTTCGGAGAGCAGACGAGCAATACTACCTGCCGGGTAACCATCGCCTGACAATAGTTCATTTGCATCGACTTGTCCTCCGAATCTGTCACATGCAGCAGCTAATATGGCTTGGGTATCCAGTCCTAAGCCTTTCAATAGATCTCTGCATATCAGCGGGTCACTGGCGTTACGTGTTGCTACATACCACGTAACATTGCGTACTATTAGTGCTGACGCATGTCTGACATTAATCTGTATGTCCATTGTGGCAGTTTTGTCACATTCCACAAAGACCTTTTTTCCATCAGCATCTTCGCTGACAGCCATTTCGAATTTTTTGTTCGTTTTGAATTGTTCGATGCGCATGTTTGCACTCTTTTCCAATAGTTCGGAAAATACATCGGGTGGTAGAAGGTTTATGCAGCTTCCTATGTCTGCACATGCTGGTCTGTTCAACACTCCAGCGAATGATGTGTCGATCATGTAGTCGTCATTCGAATGGATTCGTCTGACTTGTCTATTCGCAGATCTTTCTGCTCCCTGCGTTCCTTTTTTCTTACCAGCTCTCCATTCTCTCATGAGTCTGGCCTTGTCTTCATCAGGTGTATTGTGGCAGTCGCGTAAGTAATGTCGCATAGAACACGCGGGATTGATGCATGGTGGCAGCTCCTTGGTCTGGCGGCCATTTTGTCGCTTGTCGGATTTTTTCTGTGTTGTTACACGGTCTCCACGGTTATTTACCGAGGTCGTTGAGTCACTATGGTGGCTCTTTGTGAGGCATTCTTGACCTCTTTCAATTATCTCGGCTTGTTCTGATACATGCCGGAGGAATTCTTTCCACGATGTTTTCAGTTCGGGTATGTATTCAAAATCACTTTGAATTTGTAGTCTGAGGGCTCGCGGGTATAATCGTTGTGCAAATAGTTTTGTTGCCATATTAGTGTTGTGTGATTTAAAAGTTCCATATCCAATGTCCTCGAGCTGTCTTGTGAAGTCTACAGCAAGTTGATAAACTCTGGATCTGGCACTTCTGATTTTCATGTTCATTCGGATGAGCATTATAGCTTTGTTGATGGCGTTGGAGTCAACTGTTTTAGACAGTTGCGATACTGCAAGTGCCTCGATGCACTTCTTGATATTATCATCGGTGATATATCGTAATTCCACTCCAGGAGCAATTGAATCGAAGAAGCCAAATTCATACATTGACGAGAGTACTGTTGGCTCGACTGAGATGCGATAGGAAGCGGCAGCTATGGCATGTCCTTCTTGTATCTTCTGCGATATCATCATCTCATATCGGTTGCGTTCACGTACGAATTTTACAGCGTCACTTGGGTCAACAGTGTCCAGAATTGGATGAGCTATGGTCTCAAACATTGGTGGTGGACATGTCTTGCTTCTCGATTGTCTGTGCATTCCTCCTTGTTGTTCAACAGATCCCATGTTTCTCTCCATTTATTCACGGAACTTCCTGGATTTGCTCCAGCTGGTTAGCAATATAGATATATATCTATAACAACTCCAGGGTGGACTTGTTACTGATACTTTTGGTTCCAGAAATAAAACAGATCAGGGGATGAAGATGTTGGTAGTGGTGTTGCACAGGTTAGAACCTCGTGCTCCTTTTGTCTTTTCTCGGCTTGTCTCGTAGCTGTTCCTCTACTGATATCAATTTCTACCTATGTTATATACTGGTATCTGAAGGCATTTCTTATCTAAAAATTTCAGTGTATGCACAGTCCGTTCAAGTGTGAACTAAATTATTTCAATCTGAACATTCGTTCAGCTTGAAGTGCTTCAAATGGTTACAATTTTCGCGTTGAAATTTAAAATTGGTTTCAGAAGTGTCCGAGAGACATACCGGGAGTGTGTGAAGGTTGTGATGAGGACGTAAACTATTGTGCGTGTTAGACTATAAAGAATGTTGTGCCTGGCAGACACTAGAGTTGGCATGTCGCCTGGTTATATGGATATCCCATCGGAGCAGAGCCGATTGGCCAGGGAGAGATGAGGGATATGAATATCCCAACACAGTGCACGAGAATCATTTCTAATCCTCTGTTGGAGGACTTTGATTTCCAAAGGTGGAAATGGGGTTTGATGATTCGGCGATGCGTTCAGGGGCGTGCGGTAACACACTGTAAGCCATGCACGTCACTCATTCTAGATCATAGATCTTGAAATATCTTTTATCGTAAAAGATACGTACTACCAGTGAGAATACACTCAAGCTATAGTTTCAAATTTTAAAAAATCTAAGCTTTTCATCTCAATATTACTGTTAGTGTTGTAATTATTACACGAGACATCGAGGAGAGTGGATATTATTGTTGGCGTGTCTTTTAGCACGCGTGATAGACGCGGAGGCGCGACAAATAAAAAAAGGGAAAAGTAGTTTACTGGTTGTTGTCTGTCTATTTTTCTGTTCCCGATACATTATGATCGGACATTATATAGACCGGTGGCGGCGCGACACTGCATGTAAAACCAATGAACCACATGTCTCGGTGTGACTTAGTGGTTATACGAGGATAGAGGTATTTATCCAACACTCACGGTATTTAGACCTGCCTATTTGGCCCGAACAGGAGGGAAGTTGTGTGTAGTCGTCGGGAGTTGAACCCGGGATGGTGTGAAGTGTGCCAGTGGAGTGTCTGGGCCCATAACCTGTTAGACTATAAAAGAATGTTGTGCCTGGCGCAGACACTGAGTTGGCATGTCGCCTGGTTATATGAATATCCCAACACTGCAAACGTGTTGCCGCCGGCACCGGCTGAGTTAGGGCTAGAAATTACAAAATTTTGTAAAATCTGGACTCCCAAATTTTATTCCGAAAATGTCATACGACAATTATCATCTACATTAGTGGCACACAACATACGAACACGTAATCTCAAATAATGAGAGTGACTCAATATCCTGTGCAAGTCTGCACATCTCTAATTCTTAGTTGTATTCAGAATAGTACTTAAGGAACAATGTCAAAAGATAGTTGTAGATCACTAGGATCATCAATTTACATTCTACTTACATTCTCACTTGAGTGACAAGGTACATCGTTCACATCACACGAAACCTCCAGCGTATCAGTGCACTAAGGACAGGCATCGTTTGATAACGGTTGACTCATAAGTGGACAGCTTGGCTCGGCCGCGTCTACTAACCTATTGACGTACCAGTGGACAGTTTGGCTCCGGCCGCGTCTACTACACCGGTTCTGTCATAGTTAAACTACATTCGCGAATACGTTTACGTGAAGTAACCGACTCATTCTCAATGACGTTCATGGAAAACGTAATTGTCACTGGCAACAGGACAAAGAACTTGATCACACAAGTCGTGACATTGAAGCAAACAATCTGACTGGCGAGAAACTCCGAAGCGCAATTATTGAAGGATAGACCCTTCGGATTTGTTTCACGATGACGTCAGACAAAATGGCATTTTCTATACCAAGTTTAGGGACTTCTGGTATCTAGAGGAGTTACATTACGAGGCACTCTACTGGACGCATAATACGTCAAATTGGGTATCATCTCTACCCAGACGAAGAGAGTACAAGCATTTCAATCAAATTGATTGATCCATCACCACACGAGGCTAATCAAAACGAATCCATCCTGAAAGAGACGCCCCAGATGACTCAAGGGAAGGTACATAATGTTGCTATGCGATTAGACAAGGAGGAGAAGAAATTCTCTGGAAGAATAGACGAAAACATTGCAGAGT
>JALQPE010000740.1:0-70531 GCA_030407315.1 Asparagopsis taxiformis | reverse complement strand
GACTTGCTGTAAGAAATCAAATCATTACAGCAAAGTCATCGTAACGATGACTTTGCTGTCAGCACCCAGCGAAACTGCATCATCTGAAGCCTTCCTCACCTCAATTTTGCAACCAAAGACGACTGCGATATTACCTTGTTCTATTCAAGTAGTGCCCGCCATAGTGTTCCTCCCTTCTCATATTAAATTGAGTATTGTATATCTCCTGACCCGTCTATTACGCAAACGCATGTACTAGCCTAACTTTCATCGTTTACTTGAAGGCGGCCTTGATGCCTGCCATAGAATGCTATTAAGACTAATTTCATCAGATATCTAAAACGCTCCCAGTAGTTGACATTGAAGGGAGGCTGTAGCAACTTCTCCCTGGAAGTTCGCAGTGATAGATGGGACCGGATAGGATGCTGGTACCTCACGGAAAGAACGACCCTCCGCGAAATCCCATTCCTCCGTGATACACGTCCGTTCGGCATACAAGCAGGGAATACGGTGGGATGCGCACGTCGTCACTGGCCCCCGGTACTGTCTTTACGCTGGATGACTTAGGCACCACATGGCTGAACTTGGCGATACGAATGATGAACCCATCCGCCACCAGCAGCCATCATGAAATATGATGGCGAGTTGAGAGGACCAGTTCCAGTTCCCTCACGGACGGGAACATCGGTATGCATAAGTTGCTCCTGACTACCTTCTGCGGTCAAAATCAGACGAAGACCCGTTTCTGGAAAGACCACCGCTTCTTCTCTTCCAAACCCGAGCTTCAGGTTCTCCGCACAAATCGCCTTACCTAGCTCCAGAATCAGCTTGTTCCTGTACTGCCGCGCGCTTTCTTGCTCAAGGTCATCGCAGATGCTTTTCCGGTCCGTCTTGAATACACCAGTGCTGTCTTTCGGTCGAAGTGGTTTCCACGGGTTCTTCTGACTTGCACTTGAGCCACTTGTAGTACCTTGGAATGTGCTGGCCATCTGTGTGAATAACTCGTGCGTAGCTGCTCCCACTGTAGTAGAAGAGAAAATGTCTTGCAACACCACGTAACCAAGCTCGTCGATCATTCTTCTCTGGTAGCTGAAGTATTGTTGGCTTTCACAAGAACCGAGGGGACATACCAAAGTAGAGTAGCCTGCAGCTGCTTCCATTATCTCCGTCCGGATTGTATCAATGTCTTCTTCTGTGATATAATACTTCATTCTCGAGTTGGAAGGAACGCGTAAAGGCAGCTTCTCAGGTATCTCCTCTGCGAATGTGCGGTCTGGAAGGGAGTTTTCTTGCTCGTCAGTGAAGAGCAGTTCGTTTTCTTGCATTGACTCTACTCTTCTTTTCCCGGGGAGGCCCAATCTCAATGTTGTCATCCGGCGTATTGGGCTCAGAAAACTTCGCGCTAGTATCTTCCCTTCTTCGCTTCTTATGCAACCTGGACTCGTTTTCATCGCCGCTTCCACCAGAACTCCTGCTTCTTCCCGAATTCTCCTTGTCCACTTCGGCCGGGCTAGTGCTGTAAGTTTTCTGGTGTCCTGATTCGAAGTTTCAATATCACAGAGCGGTTCTGCGCATCTCCAGCTTGTTGTCCAGGCGTGTCTATGTCCATGCGACCACTATTGTCCAAGTTGATATCCAGACTTTGCGTATCGCCGCTTTGTTTCCTTCCCTGAGGAAGATCTTCTCTGACAATCCTTCCCGGCGAATTATCCCTGGCACGACTTTCCCGCTCTGCCCTTGAAGCTGAAAGACGTTCCTGTTCTTTTTGGAGAACAGCAAGACGTTCTGCTTCCCTCTTCTCAGCTGCTGCAAGACGCGTGGCAGGACGTTCCTGTCCTCCCTCTTTTGCTGCGGCAGGACGGTCTTCTGCTTCTTTCGGGGTGCTCAGAGGTGCCTCTTCTATTCCTTTCGTCGCGACAGCAGGAATCACTCTTCAGCCACCACATTTGGAGTAATTTCCTGTTCTTCCTCCACAACAGCAGAAACTTCCTGCTCTACTTGGGCTTCGGCAGATACTCCTTCTTCTGCTTGAACAGGACCAGAAGTTTCCACCGTTTCCTTCTCTGTAGAATTATTTCCCTGTTCTGCGGCAGTAGGTGCTTCTTCGTCTTCTGCTTTGGCGCCAGCAACAATTGCTTTTTCTATTTCTCCGGGGGTCATGCGATTCCGTTCCCTCTCCTCCTCCGCTTTCGTCTCCTGCATTGCCTTTGTCCCGGTAGCATATTCCAGTTTGTCGTAAAAACTGTTTGTAAACATCCCGTTCTTGGTTCTCAGACTGCTTCTGTCTACCACGTCGTCATGAAAGTCGACAAGGACGAATACAATGCGCTCTCCAATGCGATGATCATTATCCCCGACCTCCTTCGCGTTTTCTGCTGCCAAATCCGTTCGCACGAATTCCTCCATCGTTGCAGAGTTCAACCACTTGCGGACGACCTCTGCCATATCATAGATGGCCAACAGAGCCAGTAGCCAAGTGCGCATCGTGAACGGGACTTCCGCTTCCGATATTTCTGACAAGTCCTCTCTTCCTCCTCATCCTTGTCCACGACGCTGTCATCTCGAGCACAAACCATTGGAACCACTCCTTATCGCGCGTCCCTCGTCCGTCCGTGCCATTGCGGAATATTGCGTTATTGACAAGATCGAGCACGCACCCGTACATATCGGCAGAGTCAATTCGAGAAAAGTCCGGATCTCTTCCCTCGGTTCTTGCATCCTCGATTTCTCTGTTCCTATCCAAAGCATTGTAAACGCTAGGGATAGAGCTCCAGTACACGAAAGCAACGCTGTCTGTGCGATTGAACCCCTTCGCAATGTTGATGTACTGCCTATACGAGTTCTCCGAACGGTTCCTGTCGGACGGCAGAATATAGCTCACTTCTTTCAGAATAGGAATAAGCCGGACAACAGGAAGATCCATCTGGTTGGAAAACCTGAGAAACTCTATGACCGCACACACATTGTCGGCAATGCTCACAGAAGCGACATCGTGAGTTTGTATATTGGCTTCGAGAGACAGTTTCAGAACCTCCAGCGCATCGAAAATTAGACGCCCGTTCGGCGCAATCAACTGTTGTACCCAAACCAATTCCAAGGAATCCCTGTTCTTTCCTGAGTACTTCTCCAGGCATAGTTGCAGAGCAGCTATGCGATGAGAGCCATCGATGCAGTAAAACTCGTCTCCTTCGTTATCTTCCATTTTGCAGACTGTAATCATAGTTCCAGTGGTAGAGAAACCTCTATCCATGAAAATGCTGGCCAGTTCGTTTACACGACCGGTCGCACCAACGGGAGGTCACTGTCGGAAATTTCACTTTGCGAGGATCAACTTGCACTTTAGAAGAGCTATACTGAGCAATAGTGATGCTTTTCTCTTCAGCAGAAGGAGAATTGCTCTTCTCCGCTGTAGTATTCATGATACTATTGTCTCCCATTGTAATCCCTGCAATCTCAGTTCGTTCAATCAGTTCTCTGTTCAAATGTTGTGTAGACGATGAAATCCACAATTGTGGTACCTCCGAGTGCGCTTCCAGTCTCTCAGCTTCCTCTCATATACTGTCCGGACAAGACATTCCCTACCTACGTTCAGTCCTGATGAACCTTACGCTGCACCCGCTCAGCACCTCTGACTCTACCTGATCCTGATACCTTCACAAAGCGTTTAGCCCTTTCCATCAATCTACACCTAATAGTATGTACCTCTAGCGCATATAATGCAATCGAACCCGTTTACCTCACCACGTCAATTATCATTCATATTCCAACAACCTATTTCATCCACACTCTCCACCTCGCTTCTTCTTCCGTACCATTGATTCCTATCAATCGATTCTACGTGAGTTTTATACATTTACTACGATCCACCTCTCCTACAAGTCTGAAAAATTCATTTCTACACTAACTTTTGCTACTCACAAATAAACGGTTCCCGTGCAGGCCACTGCTTGAATTTCTTCCTATTGGCGTACTCGGCTGCAAAGGATTCATAGACTATTTAAACGGTGATCATATAAATGGTTTTCAATGTGCTCCAATGGACAATACACCAAAGAACATCAATATGAATTCATTTCAACTACCTATTCACTACTGCGATTCAGTTTTCTTGCATACCAAATCTCATTGCGTTCCTACCCTAGTCGATTCAAAATGCTTCCTCCTCGTCAGTTGATCAATATTCCTTATTCCTTACAACGAGCAGGTCCTCTGGACATCCTAAAGTTGGTTACTTAACCTTAACAATCGATGAATTTGCTGTAATGAAACGTTTTCTTACAGCAAAGTCATCGTTACGATGACTTTGCTGTAAGAAAAGAAATCATTACAGCAGCCATGATTTCTTTACCGGGTAAAAAAATTGTGGCCGCTGTAATGAAACGTTTTCTTACAGAAAAGTCATCGTAACGATGACTTTGCTGTAAGCATACCTCCCTCCATCCTCTCAGATCCTCTCCCCACTACTTTGCACCAATCCACCAACGCCCTAGAGTGTACAATTCATATGTGATGCATCTGGTTATTCATTTATTCTTCCCTAAAAATCATGCAGCCCTCGGTGGAAATCCGTCTCGCCTACATAGTGCATATATCTCTCCACCTTCCAGCAGTCCGGGTCCGTGCCTTACCTCCCTCATGTTCTCATCATATTCGCATACACTCCCCTTGCAATAGTGCATACCAAACACCTCAGTGACTCCCTCACTCATCTCCACAATTACTGTTCGTCGCCTCTCTTCGACCTTGAACACTCCTTCATCAGTTTTTTGCAAACCCAGGCAAACTCCATAAGCTGTACCTTGCTCATCTCTCGCACTCTCGTTCCTCAGGATAAAGAACGCTAGAACAATAAAAAACCGCGGTTCATAATTAATTCTTCCCCGCATTATCTCTGATGTGAGACGAGACGCCGGGTACAGAATCGCTTGTGAAGTTGCACCATCCTCACATATCCTCTGTTCAGGGCAAACAGCATGGATGATAGCTCCTGATTCTAGAGAGCCAGACCTCTGCACTGTTTTCCTTCCCCACTCTGTCGTAGTGCTTCTAGAAACTCTTCTCACCCATTCGGCATACTTTCCACACCCGCTTGTTCCGCTTCCGTACCTTTCGGTAAAGAACCGTTTGAAAACACCTACAGCACCCTCTGCCATATCACATTTTCCATTCATGTACTCCTTGACCTCGTCAATAGATATACCTCCATGCCCTCTCCACGTCACAATTTCACCATCCGCCGACAATATCTTTCCTCGACGCTGGGAGAGAAGCTGGAGAACCGGTTCCTGGAAGCAGTTTTTCACTACCTCGTCTTCCACATCTATTTCTCTCCCTAGCTCCTGTGAAAGAACGTTGACCATTTGAGAGCATTCGGACGAGGACCAATGTTGTGGCTCCATGCCGATTTCGCGCAAAACAATGGCCACTCTCGTCTGCCAGTCATCCGCAAGAACTAATTCCAGCGCTGAAAGCTGTTCGCTTTGGTGATTGGACATTCTCACACCTTTCTTCAGCGGCTGATGCATCCGTTCGAATATAAGCTCCTGTACGTGCTTCACAGAGCCGTAGGCAGGAAGCGTATGAACACAAAACTCGACAAGACGATGAACATTAGGCTTGTCCAAATGTGCTCCTGCTCCCTTCACTTTCCGACAATACTCATTCAACGTCTCCACGTAGTCTACAGTTCTTCCCAGAATGTATTCATTCCTGCCACCTTCTCCGTCAGCCGTCTCTACTTCATGTGGACCGTCTTTCCACCATACGGGCATGAAACTAATACACGAAACCAGCTTCTGAAACATCACTACTAGTTTGACGGCCCCATCAAATTTTTCACGATGACCTTCCCCTTCCCATCCATCATTCGAGCTGCGTTTTCGAATGCCATAGGTGCTATCAGAAGCACACTGAATATGTCACTCATGTTCATGGAAAGCAGATTGTTGTTTCCAAATAAACGGTTCTGCCTTCCCATCCTGAACTTCTTCAGAGCGCCCAGAATTTGCAATTCAGCTACCTCTCGAATTCGTGGGCTGGCAGCTGAAATACAAGCGTTCAGTACATCTTGTGCCAGTCCAGACAATAGATGGTCAGGTGCTATCACTGCGGAACGGTACGGGTCAAAAATTGCTGGGACAACTGAAACTCCGTTTTCCGTCTTCGGTACTTCTTCCTGCACTGCTTCCAAGGAAGTGCTCAGGACATGAAATGGTAAATCTTCCCCTTCTTCTGCAGCCAGTCCGAGAGTGCGAAGCTGGGTTTCTGTGGCATCCTTACGTGTCGATGCATTCCGATACTTGCTCCTGGCATGCGTCGATGTTTGCCCGTTCACTACCGAAGTGTATTCATTCTTCGTGCCACCAGTACTGCTCAGGTCATATTTGCGGAAACTGCAGATGTGGCACGGAGAGTTTGATGTGTGTCCAAGAACATCCAGGGTATGTGAAACTGCAGGATAGTCTCCAATGCTCCCCACTGGGTCTAGAAATACCACAACATCTTCTCCTCTGCATTTTTCGTTGGGAAACCCTCTGTGCTTCCTCGCACTATATCTTGAACGATATATCGCAATACACAATTTGTGGACACTCCCGGAGGTGGCAAACCAATCACTCGAACCGCTTGGTAGCTTCCCCTTTTCCGAGGCGGTAGATTGAGAGGTAACATATAGCATCCACCAAAACTTCCCTTCCTGCTTGTGAATGGTTCAAAGTCATCCATGTAAAGGAGAAATCGGTAAACAAAGTAGTTTCGACCATCCTCCAGCTTTCCCCAACATGGTGCATCTTCTCGCGGAGACACTGGGTGCCATTGCGACCTGTGGTCTCCGAAACCATCCGAGAACACCCCTGAAACACGAATTTCTTCATAGTTGGGGCTTCCTAGTCTATCGGGCGGGTTTCTGGCTTCAGCAAAGCTCGCGCCCGGTGAAAAGCAAAGTAACATGGTGGATGCTTCTCCGACCTGCTCTTTCAAATACCTGTTCACTAATACGACGTGTGGAACAATATCACCCTCTTCCATTCCAATTGGTAATAGAACGGTTATCACGTCCCCAGCTCGTGTTCCTTTTCCCTTGGCTCCTGCTCCGATTACACATTGCGATATCGCTCGCAGAGCATGCTGCCTCTCCCATTCCAATAGATGTGACATTCGCGGCTGCAGATATTTTTCGACATGCACATCATGCTCACCGTCGTGTCGAGCCTCATAGGTAACTATGGTCCTAGCATGAAGTTCCCACAACGACGTAACCGCCACTCTTCTCCTCTTCGGTTCCCACCATCTCTGTCATTCTTCCTGAACCCTTTTGCTCTTTCGATGACGGCAACCTGACGAGCTCCTGGATGACATCGGATTCGAATTGCTGTTCCATCAGGTACATAAATGTGCTTCAAACCCTTTTTCCCATCGCTGTCAATGGGAACAACTGCTGTGCGAACGAATGGGTCGCTCAAAACACCCCTCCTGCACTTTGCAATGAACGAATCTTCAATGCTGCACTCTGCGGTTGATTTTTCTCCTTCCGAGCTTCGATTGTTCGCATCACTGCGGAATGCTTCAAAGATTGGTCGAGTCTGGACATCTTTCAGAGCCCATGTGCTTGGGAGTACAATACGAACTTTCGCCATTCCTCCACAATTGTCTCTGTCATCTGTTGTTCCACGGGTTCCTACTGCACCTCGATGCTGTGCAGCTCTTGCTCCGCTCTTTCGAAGGTCTATCGGAAACTCGATGTCACAGCTCTTTGCATAGCAGTGTTTCCTCAAGAATGGTAGTATCTTCTGTCGCATCACAGAGTCCGACGGGACGTGCTCACTTGGATCTCTGCGGAAATTCATTCCGAACAGGGTACCTTCATAGTGGGCTCTTGTCATTCTTTGAGTTCCACTCAGCTGAAGAGCCCCATACATCGCAGGCCATTGTAGTAATGCCTTGAAATCACCACATGCTTCATCCCCAGCATTTCGGTCTATCGGGCCTCCAGTTGAAATGGAATCAGAACCTCGTCCGGTTGCTTCTTCCGATTCCATTAGCGTGCTCGATGCTACGTAGATGTCACTTCCAGCTTCATCGTTGTTGCTGTACACATCAATACAACCTTCTATTGTGTCACCCATAGGGATTGGGGACTCCAATAGGTCATCTGTGGTACACTCACGTCGTAGCTCATTACCTCTCGGGATTTCTTTGTTCATGCAGGCTGCATCACTGCTGCGGATTTCTCCCTGCAGTTTCCCAGGAAGCTGTTTACTGGGACTGGCCACATTGAGTGAATCGAATCTCGCCTTTGTCCTACGACTTGTGGTTTTCTTTCGAATAGGAGTCCGTCTCGGAGCCATCTTGATGTTTTTGTTCTTTTCTTCTTCGCTCAGTTTTGTTGCATAGAATACAACTCTAAACTTCTATGACATGACTACTATCTCAATACAGTACTACTACTTTTAACCGTTACGAAACCTTTCCAGGCTTTCATTCGATCCCATGAACTGGTTCACCACAATGCTTTGCCCTATGCTCATTGCTTTATGCACATTGATTGCTATTTCATCCGGACTCAACATCGTTTTGCTATCTTGTATCGCATTCCCTAACCACAAAAACCAGCCAAGATGTATCCATTTCCGGAAAACGGCCGTTTATTTCGCAGTGATGCTCTAGGCACTAATACTGAATCTGATTTTCTCATACACGTACTTCCTACTCGTATACTCTACCATTTTCGGCCCTATTTACAAGTTGAAAGCACAATCTCTCGTTGAATCGTACTCGGTGTGATATCTTAAATTAGCATAAATATATATATTGCAATGCAGATTCACAGCTCGCTTGCAACATGAAAATTATAAAATTTCTCCCACACTGCTGTTTCCTAGCCGCCCACATCCACGTGGCCCGCTTTGACTGCCTGCCAAGTGTGCTCAGAGCATGCAATGACGTCATCGATATATACCGTCCAAATCATCACTGGAAGCGCGGACTCCTCGTCCAGGAAAGTGCGCCATTTTTCCTACTCTTCACCTCCCCCTTTCCAGTACGCCCCATATGCTAGTGTTTTTCCTATATTTCTGTAGTGATGACGTCATTATAGACTAGAGAAGGCGGTAGAAGATACAATAATTTTGCGCCTGTTCTGCCAGGTCATGTGCTTCAAAGCGTAATTCGCACCCTAGGTATCGTTTTTCTGGGCCTCCCATCGCACCGCTCCGTTTCAAATTCATCACTCTATTGTTCTCCTACACGTCATTTCCGCCCGCAGAGTGCTACTTAAACAACAGATTCTGGAAATCCCTGTTTCCATCTTCATATCCGTCGGAGACAAAGCAACAACTTTGGCTTTGGAAGCAGTATAGATGATCTATACTGCTTCTACAGCCAAAGTTGTTGCTTTGTCTCCAACGGATATGAACCATGATGGTACGTTTCCACAACTCACGCCACTAACCCAGTTTTCTATTCGTTTTCTCTTTCTCAGGTTTCCAGTCGGTGAGTGTTCCACTTCTACTTTCATTTATCTTTCTCTCTTACCACTTCTCCACTACTTTTCTTTTCTGCCTGTGAGTACATATCTCAATTTGGGATGCAATGGTATTTGTTAAGGTACGTTAGTCTCCTAATCACCATCAATTTCCCTCTCCAATTCAACGTCACTAACTTGTTTCCTTTCTATACATCATTTTTTCTTCTTCTCTTCATTTCCTAGCTTATTCATGCAGCTCAATCAGTTGATAGATTTCTAGACTTTTCTAGTAGTTTTAGTTTTACTCGTCGGAATAGTGTTAGTTGTAGTAGCATTTTTAACATAGGGATTGTTTATTCTCAATGTAGCCTGCGCAAATAAACAAATCCAGAGTGAAGCTTCCCATATCGCACCCTCTTAGATTGCTACCTATCCTACCGCGTATACCTCTCGCTAGCTCATAGTCACTACGAAATAAAAATTCCTAGCCGTACTATTCTGTCCATTCCCATATGAATACCGTCCATGCCCCACGTCTGTGTTTTCGGAAGTGGACGCGGACGTCCAGTCTCTCTAGTACGGGTCCTAGTCGGCCCCGAGATTTACTAGAACAAATGAACGTCCGCGTCCGAAAAAAAAATAAAAATTTTTTGGATGCGGACGTCCACTTTCTCTAGTACGTTCGGCGGAATACTAGGACCCGACATCCACTTTCTCTAGTACGTTCGGCGGAATACTAGGACCCGACATCCACTTTCTCTAGTACGTTCGGCGGAGTACTAGGACCCGACATCCGGTTTCTCTAGTACATTCAGCGGGATCCTAGGACCCGACATTCAGTATACAATATATCAGCAAAAACCGGGAGGGAAGAAATTACAGCGGATGGTAAATTGAGGGCCCATATCGGACCGTATTTTATTCTCTCATTTACGAAACTGCTGGTATACAATACGTCTCTCTAGAATAGGAAATACATATCTGGTCAGAATAGGAAATAAATACCCGGTTAGAATAGGAAATACGTATCCAGCCAGGATACGGAATATGTATCCAGCTAGAATATGGAATACGTATCCAGCCAGAATACAAAATACCTGTCAGCATACCGTCGATCACCCATCTCCCTCACTATCGCGTTCTCCCTACCATCCGAACGCCATGCACCACCATCCGCACATACTTCAAGAACCCTCACGACCTAGATTACAAAAAATCTGCTCCTTCCCAATTCCATCCCCGCTTTCCTCGACACCACCCCAGCCCATTAAATCATCAAGACATGAAACACGAACATGGTCAGCAAAATCTTACACGACTTGAAACCCACTCTTACTTCTATCGTATGCCCGAAAATATACACATACCAGAAACACCTCACAGCTTCATTCCCCATCTTCCTAGATCCCTTCTTCACTCTCCCTGAGTCCTGCCGTTCCTGCTTCACCACTCCTGCATCACATACACAACATCAACCCCAACAGTCAGATTCAAAAGCAACGCTTACCACGCCAGATATCTTAGAAAATCCCTTACTTACCTCTCATCCATCCTACACACAATACAAACCATGATGCAAAAACCTTGCAATGAATAATCAAAGTCAGCAGTCCATATCTTCGCAAAACAAGTCTTGGCGCTCAATGAAACTTACCTTCTGTCATCACCATTCCAGCATCACCTGCATAAAATCGAAATCAACAACAACAGTCGGACTCAAAACCCACATGTCCCTCTCAGCATACTCTCAAAACTTCCGCACTTTCCTTCGCTCGACACAATACGCACCATGACTGGATAAGCTTCCAATGAATAAATATCGCATTAACTGCAATAGTCAGATTCGAAACAAACACTTCTCTCGATGCATACCCTCAGAACTCACTTACTCTCGTTTCATTCTACACACAATACAGACCAAAAGTCGAAAATCTCACAACCAACAAATGAAGTCAACATTCCGCATCTTCGCACCACCGGACTGCGCGCTAAATGCAACTTACCTTCCGTCATCACCATTCCTGCATCACCTACAAAAAATCGAAATCAACAACAACAGTCGGACTGAAAACCCATGCTTCCCTCGCTGCATACCCTCAGAACTTACTTACCCTCGTTGTATCCTGCACACAATAGAAACCATAAGTCAAAAATTGTACAAAAAAATGTAGTCAGCATTCCATATCTTCGCGCAACTTAACTAGGCGCTCAATGTAACTTACCTTCCGTCATCACCATTCCAGAATCACCTACACAAAATCAACATCAACCACAGCAGTCAGACTCAAAACCCACATTCCACTCACTGCACCCCTCAAATGCTCGCCTACCTCCCTTCCACCCTTCAGCAAATATGCACCATGACTCACTAAGCTCCCAATAAATAAATATTGCATAAAAGACGACAGTCAAATTTAAAACAAACACTTCCCTCGCTTCATACCCTCAGGACGCACTTAACCTCTTCATCTCGTTGCATCATACAAACAATACAACCAATAATTCACAAATCGTGCAACGAAAAAATGTAGTCAGCATTCCATTTCATCGCGAAACCCGTCTTTCAGCTCAATGAAACTTACCTTACTTCATCACTATTCCTGCACCACCTATACAACATCAAAATGAACCAGAACAGTCAGACTAAAAACCCATGCATCCCTTATTGCACACCCGCGAGACTCACTTACTTACCTGCCTCCCATGGTTCACAACATGCAAACCACGACTCACGAAGCTTCTAATGAATCAATATCGCATCAACGACAACAGTACGACTCAAAACACACGCTTCCCTCGCTGCATACTCTCCAAACTGGCATACTCACCGTCGTTCTATCCTCTACACCAAACAAAGGAAACACGACCAAAGAACCTCAGCCAGTGACGGCGGAGAAGTGGAACTCCACAGGTTAACCTGCGGCGTCGACTGGACAGCTTTCAACGTCAGCTTAAGTCCTGCTGTGCATACTCCATATCATCGCCGGTATTGAGATTAATAATGGCCCAAGCCATGGTCTCTGAACTCCCGAATGATGAGATCCGGATCGAGAACATCGGAATGGTATAATCATATATATCACAATCCATTTGCTTCCCTTAAATGATCCCTGTAATATCCACTGTAAAGCACAAACTTATTCCATGAAGTTCGCAGTTAATATAATTTTATTATTTCAAATGAATTAATTGAAAATCCATCTCCCACGGCGGTCATTCGTCCTTCCAAGCGCACGTTGCCAGCAAAATGTGTGACCTAGCGGTGATGATTGATCGCTCAGGCACATTCCACCATTGGGCTGCCAGAAGTGAGCACAAAACTGATACCCACAAAACCACGAGAACATTACAAACGAGGTCTCGAACGCACATTTGGAATACAATATAAATACTATACAACAAACTCTACTCGCTATCTCAGACGACGCGGCTCACAAGTGGCGTAGTCCCAATTTTCCGTAACGCCTTTCCTGATGCTTAAAAGTAAAAAACACGTCAAAACGTATATCAGAAATGAGTGCGAGAGTTTTCTGCACAGGAGATGCTGAGCCACCAAATTGATTTTGCGGAAATTTTAGAATTTCTGGGCTGGCCAGCAATGCAATCGAGCTGGACATCCACCGGACGTCCATTTCAGGTTGGTCGTGAGAGAGGGGGCGGGAACATGATGAAACAAGGACCAAGACCTGTCCCTGACGTGTTGAGCCTGAAATCGACCCTTCGTAAGACGCGATTTTGGCTTACAGTTGGTGCTTACAGAAGCCAGTGATGACCCCGGTCGGGGCGGCAGCCGGTTCCTGGGGCCGTTGTGGCCAAATTAGACACCTTGATTTGAATTGAAATTTGGGCTATTCTCAAAAACATGCACATGTGAACATGTTTTTGAGATGGGGGTCTGCCGTACGGCACAATCGACCCGCCCAAATCGATGATTTTTCACAATTTTTTTCTGCCCGAAATTTTAGAATTTCTGGGCTGGCCAGCAGTGCAATCAAGCTGGACATCCACCGGACGTCCATTTCAGGTTGGTCGTGTGCTGCTCACATCTACGCATTACAGCAACCACGCAGGCGGGCTCACTACTCATACAAAGTGCACGTAGCATGGGCAGCATGATGGATGAGCAGTGTTTGTCGTGAGAAAGTGGGGTGGGAGCATGTCGAAACAAGGACCAAAACTTCGCCCTGGCGTATTGAGCCTGAGCCTGGAATCGATCCTTCGTGAGATGTGGCTTTGCTTACAGTTGTTGCTTACAGAAGCCAGCGATGGCCCCGCTCGGGGCGTCGGATGGCTTCTTCTGGGGCCGTTGTGGCCAGATTAGACACCTTGATTTGAATTGAAATTTGGGCTATTCTCAAAAACATGCACATGTGAACATGTTTTTGAGATGGGGGTGTGCCGTACGGCACTTTCGACCTCCCAAATCGATATAATTTTGCAATTTTTTTTCTGACTGAAATTTTAGAATTTCTGGGCTCGCCAGCAATGCAATTGAGATGGACATTCACCGGACGTCCATTTCAGGTTGGTCGAGTATTGCACATGGATACAGTTTTGCAGCTATTTCTCAGCCCAACATTTTAGAATTTCAGGGCTGACCAGCAATGTAACCGAGGCGGACTTCCACTGGACGTCCATTTCAAGTTAGGCTAGTGCTGCACATTTGCTCGCATCGCAGCAACTAAGCAAGTGTTGAGAGCACCGAGATGCCATGCAGACAAGAGGGAATCGGCTGCAAACGGCTTCCCTGGTCGGCAGCTGGATGTCTGGATGTCAATGGCTGCAAGCATGGAAATCTTGCTACCGCACGGCGCATACACACTGCAGCAGCACATCACTGACGCATGCGAAAGTTGGGTGCTGCAGTGCGTGGTGTTTGTGTGTTTGTGTGTGCACGACGAACCTTGTGGTATCCCTAGGCGTGCACTGGTGCAAAACATTTGGACTGCCCCATCGGTCGTACTTTGACGCATTTACATGCATCGGAGAACGACCAAGGAGGTAGAGCAGCAATCGCTGTTGGCTGAGCGTCCAAATTGGAGGGCTTGGGACAATGGTTCTATAGCAGTCATTTATAGGACGCCCACCGTTGATGACTGAGATCCACGGTGGGTTTAGTATTCATGGTGTTGTCCTGCATTGGCGGATGTCGAAGACGAGTACTTCCAGTGAGCGTCCAAGCTGAACAGCGTGAGTGGGTAAGTGAGCGGGGAGGGGCCGCTCGGGGCGCTTGGTAGCTTCTGGGGCCGTTGTGGCCAAATTAGAATCAAGCCTATGTCCGGCGGACGTCCTGAATTGCTTTATTTTTTGGGCTATTCTCAAAAACATGCACATGTGAACATGTTTTTGAGATGGGGGTGTGCCGTACGGCACTTTCGACCGCCCAAATCGATGTATTTTTGCATTTTTTTTCTGACTGAAATTTTAGAATTTCTGGGCTCGCCAGCAATGCAATTGCGCTGGTCATTCACCGGACGTCTATATGCGCTCAAGCGATTGCTGTCTGCTTCAAATACCTGAGACATTATTGCCCCACACGACATAAAGTCCCCCAACATGCGACGCCCATCAAACATAAACATTTTCATGCTCTTACTACATTCTAGTCGCACACATACATCCATCTTCAAACAAAAAATGTCATTTAAACACCACCAGTCCCGCTTCATCGTACGCCAATACCGTCCAGTCGCCCAGCAGACAAGCTAGCCGTGCAGAAAACAAGCACTGCCATCTACGACGGAAACGACTGGATCTCATCATCGCTCTCAGCATTTCCAACAAGCCCAACATGTTTCCCCTACGTCACCCTGCAAAACGATACCATTGTATACTTCTGCATTCTCCGTCAATTGCATTCATTCAATCTGCGCAATGAATTCTTCAATCTCGAAGCCGGCCGGGTTTTCTGCCCATCCTGCAATAAGGGCATTGGAGAAAGTTCTCTAGCAATGGCCACTAAAGCCTTGATGCAACTACACGGTGCTGATTGCTTCTATCGCTTCCTCAAATCTGTCGACATTTACAACATACCATCCATCCGAAACATTTCCAAACTAAACTAGACTGTTCATTGACAAACTCGTGTGTAGCCCCATTTAGACCACTCACCACTGGTATCTGCTGAGTCACCGCGCACTGCCCTGGTGCTCCCTCCTGAATTCGCTTGGGCTGTCTCAATACATTCCGTACTATGCCTATGAAGCAGTCCCATTATGGATCAGCGTTCTGCGTGTTCAGCACATCATCCCCACGTTACCAGAGCTGCAATTTCTCAGCGGTACGGGTATCATCAATCCTTAGCACAGATGTGATACAGCAGCCGATGCAGGTCAATTTCTAGACTCGTAATTTTGCACTCAAGAAGGGAGATCGGTATGGAAATTGTCCAGGCATAACAAACCGCCTGTCCTGCTCTCCTGCAGAGCAAGCTCCATCGATCCAGTCGATCAGGAACCTGACGACATGTAGTCGGCGTTCGTTCCGGACGCGGAAAGGGCAAATTTTTGTGTGGCGTTTGCAGATTCAGTCGCAACGGGAAGCGATGAAACTTTCCGCATGGCGTTTGACTGCGATTTATTTGAGACAGACATCGAGCGATCGGTGTTTCTGTCCAGATGAAGCTGGAGATCAATGCCGTATTTGAGCTGATAATTGGAGCAAAGATTTGAAACAAATTTTCTGTGCAAATTTACGACGCGACGCGACACGGCGGAGGGTGGATAACTCAACGTTAGATGTTATTGGTTGAGCCAACATTACAAGACCGTACCGACGACACGCGCAATCATTGATTTTTCGCTCATTGCTTAGGGAGCAAAACTGTCCTATGGTCGTATCAAGTTAGACCAGCACATATTTCCGCAACTTCTTGGTGGAACGAAGTCGGTGCTCACGAAAGCCTGAGAGCTGCCTTGAGTCGAGGATTTTGTACGCCGCCTTATCTGTGGTAGTTTCATACTGCGTTGTTTCACCGTTGGACCTGTGCCACGCACACTTGGATCTCTCTCCATACGTACGTGTAGATAAGATGTGAATTGAGCTACAATAGTATACCAAACTGGAAACCAGTATCTACATGCTTTGTGAGAATATAATGCCTCTTCCTCGAGAAAAGGCCTCCTTCGGAATACTAGATTTCATTCAACCATATCCATCCATCTCCCATCGCTTCAGCATGAAATCATCACCATTCCATCCATCGCAACGTTCGTCTCTATCGAAACACTACTCTCCACACATCTCCCCGATCTTTCAGTCCGACCGTACCCGGCGGCGGCCGAGAGAAACGTACTGGCCATTGTTAAAAGTATCTACGACGGCAATGAGCGCATATATTAAATCATTCTCTATGTGAACACAGACCCTGATTGCCTCTCGTTTGTGGCAGAAATGAAACAAACACAAAGACTGCAACTCGTCCATGCGAGAAGCAAAAGCTACAGATTTTTAGCAAGTATCGATAGCTACAAAGAACCACTGCAACGTTTATTCTAGACTTGTATACATTTTCATTAGCACTTACATTACCATACACGAATAGTATTGCATTAAAGATGTTTATGAGAATGACAGGGGTCAGCGGCCGGGTTCCCTCCAGCTCAGCTTGGCTCAGCTCCGGATGCAGATGTGGTGAAGGGAAGAGAGAAAAGTCAGATATTCTACCATGATCTGATTTGATTTGCAATCCGAGAACTTCTTGACTCCCAAAAGGTGTAAACAGTATCCCTGCATATTGGCATCGCCCAAAAGAACTGCAGCACTAACTCAATTTTCATTGCAGAGATCAGCACAACGTATTCGTCTTGAGTGTCACAAGTTGCAATTGGATGGCGCTGACTCGAAGCTAGGAGAGTTGGTAGTTGTGCAGAGTCGGCGTCTTCGGTTTGATCGCTCGTGTAAATATCCAAGCAAAATGGCAGGCAAGGAGATACAAAGCCACGCAACAATCAAGCTTACCACATTCCCCAGCCAGAATCACCATAGAAATCCTTGCAGTCTGCATCACACAGATCATCTTACGCAGTGCGTGCTGCCCAGGTCGTTATTCGGCCCTATCCAGAAACACTTTCAGGCCTAGTGCAACCAGTAGATCTGAAATGGAAATGGACGTCCGGTGAATGACCAGCGCAATTGCATTGCTGGCGAGCCCAGAAATTCTAAAATTTCAGTCAGAAAAAAAATGCAAAAATACATCGATTTGGGCGGTCGAAAGTGCCGTACGGCACACCCCCATCTCAAAAACATGTTCACATGTGCATGTTTTTGAGAATAGCCCAAAAAATAAAGCAATTCAGGACGTCCGCCGGACATAGGCTTGATTCTAATTTGGCCACAACGGCCCCAGAAGCTACCAAGCGCCCCGAGCGGCCCCTCCCCGCTCACTTACCCACTCAGCTGTTCAGCTTGGACGCTCACTGGAAGTACTCGTCTTCGACATCCGCCAATGCAGGACAACACCATGAATACTAAACCCACCGTGGATCTCAGTCATCAACGGTGGGCGTCCTATAAATGACTGCTATAGAACCATTGTCCCAAGCCCTCCAATTTGGACGCTCAGCCAACAGCGATTGCTGCTCTACCTCCTTGGTCGTTCTCCGATGCATGTAAATGCGTCAAAGTACGACCGATGGGGCAGTCCAAATTTTTGCACCAGTGCACGCCTAGGGATACCACAAGGTTCGTCGTGCACACACAAACACACAAACAACCACGCACTGCAGCACCCAACTTTCGCATGCGTCAGTGATGTGCTGCTGCAGTGTGTATGCGCCGTGCGGTAGCAAGATTTCCATGCTTGCAGCCATTGACATCCAGACATCCAGCTGCCGACCAGGGAAGCCGTTTGCAGCCGATTCCCTCTTGTCTGCATGGCATCTCGGTGCTCTCAACACTTGCTTAGTTGCTGCGATGCGAGCAAATGTGCAGCACTAGCCTAACTTGAAATGGACGTCCAGTGGAAGTCCGCCTCGGTTACATTGCTGGTCAGCCCTGAAATTCTAAAATGTTGGGCTGAGAAATAGCTGCAAAACTGTATCCATGTGCAATACTCGACCAACCTGAAATGGACGTCCGGTGAATGTCCATCTCAATTGCATTGCTGGCGAGCCCAGAAATTCTAAAATTTCAGTCAGAAAAAAAATTGCAAAATTATATCGATTTGGGGGTCGAAAGTGCCGTACGGCACACCCCCATCTCAAAAACATGTTCACATGTGCATGTTTTTGAGAATAGCCCAAATTTCAATTCAAATCAAGGTGTCTAATCTGGCCACAACGGCCCCAGAAGAAGCCATCCGACGCCCCGAGCGGGGCCATCGCTGGCTTCTGTAAGCACCAACTGTAAGCAAAGCCACATCTCACGAAGGATCGATTCCAGGCTCAGGCTCAATACGCCAGGGCGAAGTTTTGGTCCTTGTTTCGACATGCTCCCACCCCACTTTCTCACGACAAACACTGCTCATCCATCATGCTGCCCATGCTACGTGCACTTTGTATGAGTAGTGAGCCCGCCTGCTTAGTTGCTGCAATGCATGGATGTGGGCAGCACACGACCAACCTGAAATGGACGTCCGGTGGATGTCCAGCTTGATTGCACTGCTGGCCAGCCCAGAAATTCTAAAATTTCGGGCAGAAAAAAATTGTGAAAAATCATCGATTTGGGCGGGTCGATTGTGCCGTACGGCAGACCCCCATCTCAAAAACATGTTCACATGTGCATGTTTTTGAGAATAGCCCAAATTTCAATTCAAATCAAGGTGTCTAATTTGGCCACAACGGCCCCAGGAACCGGCTGCCGCCCCGACCGGGGTCATCACTGGCTTCTGTAAGCACCAACTGTAAGCCAAAATCGCGTCTTACGAAGGGTCGATTTCAGGCTCAACACGTCAGGGACATGTCTTGGTCCTTGTTTCATCATGTTCCCGCCCCACTCTCTCACGACCAACCTGAAATGGACGTCCGGTGGATGTCCAGCTCGATTGCATTGCTGGCCAGCCCAGAAATTCTAAAATTTCCGAAAAATCAATTTGGTGGCCCAGCATCTCCTGTGCCGAAAAATCCCGCGCTCACTTCTGATGTACGTCTAGACGTGTTTCGCACTTGTACGCATCAGAGAAGGCCTCACGGAAGGTTGAGACTACGCTATTTGTGTACCGCGTCGTCTGAAATAGCGAGTAGTGTTTGTTGTATAGTTGTGGAGTATGCGTCTAGTGGTTTGTAAAGCTTGCAGAACGGGATAGGGATGTGGGTGGCCCTATTTTATGAATACATGAGTACCAATATTCAGGGTTGACAAAGCGGAAAGGCATACGTTCATACATGTTTGAGATTGCATAGTGGAGAAAATATTTACATCGAAATTTAGATGGAGCTGATGGAGGTTTTAAGGATGAGGTATGAGAGGAAGAAAATTCTTCTGTGGTATGAGGATGTGTTCTCTGGAGGGATGCAATCTTGGAATAGTACAGGGGGAGGTGGAAATGTACGGAGTGCGGGTTTAGATTGGATTGTGATTCGGAGAGGAGTGCCGACGAGCATATGATGGGATTGGGGAGACACTGCGGGGTGTTGGGGTAGTGAGGGCGGAGGAGGTGTTTAGGTGGGACCGTAGGAGGGTGCGGTTGAAGGCGCCGAGAGGAGGGGTTTTTTAGGAAAGTGAGGAGAAAGAGGCGGGAAGGGGGTGGCGTCTGTTCTGGCTTTGGTGAGTGGGGATGTGATGGAGAAGAAGGGGGTTATTGTATTTGGGGAGGGACGAGAGTGGGAGGATGGGTGCGAAGTGGGGGGTTGATATGTGGTTCAGAGCGGGGAGGTTTCTGGGGAGACGGCGTCGGAGCGGGAGCGTGGGCCGGTGGTGGTGGTGGTGGTGTATACGGTATCGAAGATGCGGATGGCGTGGGGGCATGTAGCAGGTGAGGGAGGGAGGAGTGGAGCAGGTCGGGTACGGGATGAGGAGTGAGAGGTTTTCGAAGAGTAAGCTACAGGGGAATTTTGTGGAGAGGGCGAAGGAGAGGGGTTGAAGGAAGAGGAGAGAGGGTATTGAAGAACAATACGTTGCAAAGGTGATGGGGGAGAGCATGGTCGAGGGGATAGGGGATGTTTTCCCTATTCTGAGGTAGTATGAGGACTGGTTATAAGAAATCTGTACGGTAGAGCAGAAAAGTAGGTATGGAATGGAGGTGTGCACCGTGGAAGCGGGGATAGGTAGCTGAAAATGCGTTCTAGAGTGGTATTGGGGGTGTTTGAGGTACAGTACGGGGGAGGTGAGCACCAAATGGAAGGGGGTGTGAGCGAGAGGATGAAAAAATTAAAGACGAAATTGGAGTCGACCGACAAGGAAAAATAGAGTGGTCGCCGTGATGGATGCGGACATCCATGTCGAGCAAGGCGGCAGAAATTTCTGGGGTCGAAATTTTTGAATTTCTGAACCGGCGCCCGTCCTAGGTTGACATAGACATGGCGGAAGTCCATCCCGAGGGGGACATCCGTGGTACTAGAAACAATGAATGTCGTCCTAGTAATACTAGACGTACTAGACCGCATGGACGTCCGGTTCTAGGCGGACATCCAAAAATACTGGAGAACATGGACGTCCGCCTAGTAATACTAGGTGTACTAGAGGTTGTGGACGTCCGCGTCCATTTCCGAGAACACAGACGCATCCTCATAGCGCTAGAACTGCCTCCCTCTACCCCAAAAAGATGCCCACGACAGCGTGACGCTCCATCTCATCCACCACTCCCAGACACCGAATTTTACTATATCAGGACACTACTTTTACTGTCTCCAGGTGCTGCCCAGGGCAGCACGAAATACTGTCTACAGGTGCTGCCCAGGGCAGCACGAAATACTGTCTACAGGTGCTGCCCAGGGCAGCACGAAATACTGTCTCCAGATGCTGCCCAGGGTAGCACGAAATACTGTCTCCAGATGCTGCCCAGGGCAGCACGAAATACTGTCTCCAGATGCTGCCCAGGGCAGCACAAAGTACTGTCTACAGGTGCTGCCCAGGGCAGCACAAAGTACTGTCTACAGGTGCTGCCCAGGGCAGCACAAAGTACTGTCTACAGGTACTGCCCAGGACAGTGAAAATCACTGTCTCCAGGTACTGCCCAGGACAGTGCACCGTGTTGGTTCCATCTATTGTCCCAGGCAGCGTATTTCACTATCCGGCCATGTTGCCTTGGCCAATACAAAACACTATCCGCCAACACTGCCCAGTACAGTAAATTACATCATATCCAACTATTGAATAAATCATTAATTTTTACTGTCTCCATTCACTGCCTCAGACAGTACTGTGAGACAGTGTTTTTTACTGTCTGCAGACAGTGTTCCGTACTGTCTGCCAGACAGTGCAAATCACTGTCTCCAAGTGTGGCATTAATTTTCATTTGCCGCATAGTGATTTTTACTGTCTCAGACAGTAAAAATCACTGTCTCACCGTACTGTCTGAGGCCCCTTTTTCAACACCGTAGTGTCGTACCTCGCTGTCGTCACCTGATTGGTCGATCACACGCCCAGCTTGGCAGCGGAACGTATGGACTTGGTGGAATGACGCCAGCCCCTGGAAGGACGCGGGTCTCTACTGGGAATGAAATGCTACCTACGTGCATGCCTCCCCCTCTAACGGAAGGACGAAGACGAAAGACGGAGGCATGCTACTAAAAACGTAGCCCCCGCATAAACCCCCAAGTACAACCCCGCCGACCCGCGCTAGTCACAAGAAGCGCACGACGAATCCGCCTAGCGAAGCGACGAGCGCTGTAGTGCGAAGCGAATAGGCGACGAAATTAGCGAGCGACGAAGGGAATCACGCACGGCGAGCTGACGGCGCCAGCGAACGGCGACGAACTTCCCCTCACAGCTTACCGCACTCCCTCCTTTGTCCCTCGCCCCTTCTCATCGGACGAAAGATGCACGTTGCGATTCCTCCCTTTCGCCAACCTTCCTTGCCAAAACGCACGAGCGCTACGCTGCCGCTGCAAGAGACCGCCCGCCGTCTCACGCGCCCCGACTCCGCACGCGTACAATAGGCGCGTCGTACATGTGTCCCCCGAACAGCGACGCAGACATCTGGCAAGTACGGTTTCAAGCCGCGGAACGCGCGCCCTTACCGTGACGTGGTAGCGCATAAGCCGCACGCAACGATGCTTCGGCCGCGCCGCCGCGCGAATGATTCGCGATTCGAGGGAAGCGCCAAGGGTAAAGGAACGAAAGGCGTACACAAAGCAAGACAAGTTTATTCTAAGAAGGAGGTGCAGCGAAGCAGGCGACAAGACGGAGCGAGAACTAAGACTGTGGTGCGCGCGTGTCGCCGTCCCGACGCGTGCGACGGCTCGACGAACTACCCGCAGTACCGCGCGAACGAGCAAGGATTGAAGCCGTATCTGCCTGGTGACCGCGTCGCCGCTCGGGATTCAACACCCGAACGACGCGCCCATCATGTACGCCAATTCGAAGTGGAGGAATGCTTGCCCGACCCGCCGAGGCTGCAGCCGCACGCGAGCTCGTCGTAGGGCGAGTGCCGCCGCGCCCCACGCCAACGCCCTCGGAGGCGCCACGCACCGATGCTTCCGCGCGCAGCCCACTTACAGACTGCGTTTCACCGGCCGACTCTTGTTCGTCAACCGACCCCGCGGGGGACCGCTTCAGGTAACCCACAACGTTATTCAACGCCGTACCCAAACGGTGCGCGCGCTCGATAGTATCTTGGACTTGTCGTACGGTCTCCCGCTCGCGCGCTTGGTACTCATCGCGCACCGCGGTAAGGCGACTAGCCGCTCGTTCCCTCTCGGCCCCAAGGTTAGTTTCTACTTCGACAAGCGCCCGTTCCGCCGTTTCGCGCGCCACCGAAGCCGCGTCGCAGCGAGTTTGAAGTTCCGTCACCTTAGCGCGAAGGTCTTCTTCGCTTCTCCTGTGCGCACCCGCCCGACCCATCATCGTATTGATGTCTGTCTGCATGCGTTCGATACGCACCGCATCTTCGTCGACTTTGCGTTTTAACGCCACCTCGCGGACCTCGGTCTTTGTAAGCGCCTCCCTCGCCCCTTGCAAAAGCGACAGGGCCTCGTCTCGCGTCTAGTGCGCGGCGTCGCGCGCCCGATTCGCTTCGTCGAGGCGGACTAAGGCGTCGTCGCGAGCTTGCGCAATGGACGTCACGCGCGACAACGCTTCTTCGCGGTCTCGTTCGGCCTCAGCCAGTCGAGTTCGCAGTTCAGCCGCATCTGGTGCAATCGATGCCACGCCTTCAGCGACCGCGGCCGCACTCGCTACCGCGTCGTCAACCACGGCCGAAACTACGTTGGCTGCAGCACCCGCCGCGGCCCCACTAGCGCTCGCTTCGCCTGACGCCGCCGCAGTACTTTGACCCTGAGTGGCCTTCTTTAGTTCCTGCAGTTCGTTGTATACCTTGACGTACTCCGCCCGCAGCGCTGCGTCAAGCTGGGTAACGTCGATCGGAGCTCGGGGCGCCTCCGAAAATAGCGAATACCGACCGTCTCGAAAGCGCCGACGCTCTACGGCAAGCAACGCCGCCATGCCGAGGTATTGCGCGTACTCTCGCGAGTTGGTCGCACGCATCACGTGTAGCTCGTTGGTTGATAACGCGGACAATACGGCATCGACGGTCACGACGTCATGGGCTTCTAGATGCGCGAACGCGCTGCGCGACGGGTTTCGCGGCGATTTTAACAGAAGATGCGGAATCTCGGTGTGACGATGGACACCGAGCGAACCGTGCGCCCAGTCCACACTGCCGCGTTCCGCGTTCTACGGCAACCATTGGCCGCCTTCGTTGAAATCGATACCCGGCGCGACGTCGAAGACGGGCGTTTCGTCCCATGTGCAAGCGCGATGTTCCGATAGAAGACTTTCCAAGTGTGCCGTAGAATACGAACCGCCGCGCACGACCGCCGACGCGCTCGATACCAGCGATAAGTTTATCGCTTAAACGCACTATGCGACGCTCGACATAAGCGATATGGAGCCACGCACACGCTACCATTACGACCCATTCGCTTAAAGCAACGGCCCAGAAGTACGAGCGCGTTTCGACGGGGACGTTAAGACCAAGGAGGACAGACGGCGCGTAATGGAAGACGCAAGGCAAAGGAACCGACAAGGATTCGGGTGCTTCAGGCCAGTCGCGCGCGTCGTAACGAGGGAAGAAAGCGCCGATACGATCTTCAGGGAATTCACGGAACTCGACGTCGCGGTGCGTGACGAAGTATCCGGACGTGCGACGCAAGCGTAATTCGCGGCGCGCCTCGGGGCGCATACTCGCGTCGAGAAACCAAGGTTCGCTCGTCGCCCCCTCGTGTTCCACGTCGTTCCACGGAACGCCCCCGTCTAATAAGAAGCCAGCGCTTGGCGCTGCCGCCCACGGATCGAGATGCGCGAATTCGTCGCGACGCATTGTACGGAGCCTCGCCAAGTGGCGTACGAGCCGTTCGTCAGCAGCGTCTTCGAGGAAATAGGCGTCGCATGGCAGGTTCGCGGGTACGGCCAAGTCGCACAACGCCGATTCACGTCGCGCGTCCCATACCGTTTGCGCGTTACGATGACCGGGCAGGACAGCGTAGCGATTAACGTCGGCGATGCGGTCCCATTGAAAGCGGCGCGGATAATACTGTAACCTGCTTAGCTCCGACCACGTTGGCAGCGTACGCGGCAGAAAGCGAAACGCGGACGGATCTTCATAACGAGCGCGCGGCGTCGGGATGGGAGCATTTTGCGCGGCCGACGGAAGGGATACGGAGGAAGGAGCGGGTATGGAGCGGAGAGGAACGCCGATAGAAGAATGGCCGCCAGTCACCAACGCCGGCGTACCCGTGACGTCCACGGTCTCGACGACGTTTGGTGTCGCATCGGCGCTGTTCGCATCGGAACCGCTCGCGACCGCCGGAACAGGCGCATTGATGGACGATGCCTGGGCTAAGGGAAGGTAGAACGGGCTCTCAGGACTTGCCGGCAAAGGAGTTGCGAAGCGCGGAGCGGCAGTCGGCGTGCGAGTAGGCGTCGTCATTTCGTCGCCAGGAGCGACGCCGGCACGAAGCCAGCCAGGAAGAGATTCATCGTCGTGCGCCATCGCGACGAAGGAGCGGGCAACGATGGCGAAACGGAGAACGTGAGTAGAGGAGAGAGAACGAAAGAGGAAGGAAAGTGACAGCGAAGGAGAAGAACGAGGAAAGAGAAAAGCAGACGCGAGAAGAAGCAACGGAAGGTATGCGTGAGAAGATGACGCGCGAGGACGCGCTGTGGAGTTAGTCGGGGGGAGTGTGGTACAATTTATTCGGTCGACGCGCGCGCGCTCGTAACGACTGCGTCTGGCTGAGTCCGCATGCATCCGCGAATTAGTTAGTTAGTAAGCGAGCGTACGCGTAGCGATCCGATTACGTGTCACGGCGCGCCTGAGCGAACGCGTGCGCGCGAACGAACCTGCGAGCTGGCGCCACGTGTAGCGCCTTTTGCGAATTTCCCTTTATTTCCCCTTTTTGGGTTTTTTATGACGAAAGTCTTTTTCCCAAATATTTCCCTTTTTGCGTGCGAGCGAGCGGCCGCCGGCCGGCCGCGCAAGGACAACCTGTCCTAGGTAGTTAGCTACTAATGGTTGTTCTGCTTCGCACCTTACCAATAAACAGCCAGCATCTTCGCAGCTACGAGTTAAGCGTTTAGCGAATCGCGAGGACCGATTACGTTACAACGTTGCGGGCGGGTTGCTCACGATCGCCGACGTTCGCGTGCGCGCTGCGCATAAATCGATCTTCGAACCGCGTCGCATCGCGATAGCGCGCGTTGCGTCGCACGCCACTAGGCCAGGGATTTACGACCCCTGTGTGGATCGCGTTGTGCTCGAGTTTACTCGGTGATCTCCCCCTGAGATCACGGCTTGCGCCGGCCCGCGAATCCCGTGTTGCGATCGTTCCCTACGCGTTCAGCCGTTGTACCACCCGTTCGCCAGCGCGACCGAGCGACGCGCGAACGCAAATTCAACCAGCGCGTTACGGTTCACCTCGCCCTGACACGGCTGCAATTCTAGAACTCCCCTAGCGATCGCCACCCCGGCTGGTCCTACAGAGGCTTTAAATGATCTGAAAGCTGTGATACTTCAATACTTTCCCTCGAAACAAAGAGACGGTAAAACTGGATGAATAAGATTCTACGTATTTCATTACTGCTCTATCCAAGGCTGCGATGTTCCATCCTTTGAAAATGTTGTGCGTATTTGCTTCAATCCAACATATCGAGTTCGAAAGTTGAAAAGGTGAACACATAGACGAAGAAGCCTCTTTCGTTTAGAAATTTCTGCTGATAAAGGAACTTTTCAAACGTCCAAATTTCCCTTTCATAGCTCTAGCACCCCACTCAGCAGATTTCCTTTCACTGGGCATGACACGCTGGAGAATTGTGTCAATAGCAGCCAGCTCTAGCGACTCCGGTATGAATGCCCGTTCATTAATTTTTCTCGATCGCACTATTTTCCCGTCACTGACTTTCCTCTCTACTACAAATGTGCTGTCTCCAAGAATTGCAAATCCTGGTGGTGCCATTCTGTTG
The DNA here is from genome assembly GCA_030407315.1 of Asparagopsis taxiformis. Classification (NCBI taxonomy): domain Eukaryota; phylum Rhodophyta; class Florideophyceae; order Bonnemaisoniales; family Bonnemaisoniaceae; genus Asparagopsis; species Asparagopsis taxiformis. Next base: position 43,530 of record JALQPE010000740.1, on the reverse strand, counting down.
CTCGGTTTTGGATATATAAGTCCAGACGCGTATGCAAGCTTGCTATCGTGCCAACTGCCGAGGAAATTCACCCCTGCATGAATAACTTCTCCTTCAAAGTTCCTAAAAAACAAGTTAGTAACTTCAACACTTTGCGTATATCCTTCATTGTATGCGTTCTTTAAGTCTCTGTCCGTATATTCTTCACAAGGAATGCAACCACCATCAACTACAGCAAATATCCCGTCCATAATACTACCATTTTGTCTATTCTCCTTCAGCAAATTGTTGCTTTGTATCATCTCATCGGAACTAGGCCATTTCACAACAAATTCTTGACGATCCTTCTTTTCCACGACTTGTAGAAGCACTTCTAGTGCGTAGTCTAGCCACACATTAATTGATGTTGGCACAAATCCGAACACAGGACACATCACGTATTGATTCCTACTCGTTTTCAAGTACCACAGAGCAATTCCCAGTAAGTCCGTTCCGGTAACATGTGGGCGCCTTCCTCGTACCTTTGGTCCCATCCTGTATGGGCTCCCGAAGTTTACCCCCTTCCTTTCCATTTCAAAATATGGAAGGAGGATGTTGAAGAAGTCGTTCCGAGTGAAATTCAACGTAGTAATGAAGTCTCGATTAGAACCGTATTTGAGCAGTCTTCTCCACGGTGTTGTACTCCCATCACCAACGGGGCTGAGAAGGGCTGGTCGCAAACAGCATGGTTGTACTTGCCTGTTCCGTTTTCGACGGCGTCTAGGTTTTCGCTGTGAAACTATTGCAACGGTCAACGATGCATAAGCAGCTACAAGGCACATCAGGTCCAACGTATCGGAATCCATCCTCAACAAGATGGAAATGTTCGATTCATAATCCGACGGTCTCTTTTTGTTCAGACTATGGCCCTCGTATCGCGAAGGACAGTCTGTTTTCCGATGTATGACTTCATTTTATAACGAGCGCTGGGGTGTAAGGAGCGGAGTAGACAACTACTCCACGTTCAAAGTGGTAGACATCCAACTACTTTCCTTGTACAATCATTGGCTCAAAAGTAGTGAAGTAGTCAAGTGGTGAATTTCTGAATGCACCCAGTGGGTGCATTCAGAAATTCACAGCTAAACTCTAAAGTTTAGCCGAAACAAGAGACGCTTGGTAAACCTCAAAATTTTATTCAAAAATGAGTTCAATCTCAACCAATAAAACCCTAACATGTGCACTGCCGTGCCTGCACCGCCGCTGCACCAAATTACACAATAAGAACCGAAATGCCAAACTTCTCCAACAGGGTGACACCACTACAGTGGTAATCTTGACAATGCTTTCCTTAGCGCACATTCTACCCGGTCGTCCAGTAGGACATCCGTTCCGTCATTTTCCGGATTATTGGGAGTGGAGATTCCCGAGAGGGACAATTAGAGCATATCAGACATTGAGCCATATTACGGAACTTGGTGGCTACACATGCACAAGCAATGTTGATCTAAGGTGCGAGAGTACTGCGCACCTGCGTGAGATTTGGTCAAATTGAGAAGGAAGCATTGCCTATTTTCTCTAAATGTGCGATCATTGCAACGTAACTGTATGTATTGGTGCCAGCATCTCACAATACTTGGAGCTGCAAAATGACATCCCAGCATGTCATCGTCCTTTGTGGCGAATGTTGTTTCACCCAGTATTCGACGTCAATTCTGATCTTTTCGCAAGCTTGATAGTGTACATGGTATGCTACGAACTCACCAGCTTCCGGCTTCAAATGCTCGCTGGGTATATAATGTTCAACATCAAAATAGACCTGGACCATCCGTGCTCTTGCTCCATGCGCCATTAGCTTGTCGTCACGCAGAGTGCTCATATGTCGACAGATTGAAGTGGTAGTGCCAAAAGGAATTGGTAATAAGCAGTTGTTGAGTGATTGAAGAAGTAAACCATTTGGGTGGTCGGAACTGGAGAGAAAGATGATGTGTTATGGTGGACACAAAATAAATTAGAAAAGTGCTTTACAAAGAATGGTAGCGGAGAATGAAACGAGAAAGGTGCAGTCATTGCGACGGTCAACTTTATGTTTTAGTGACTACAACGAAGCCACAATGGATTACAAGTTGAACTTTGGTGGCCGTTGCGTATCCACGTTTTGAGCGCACGCGTACACGCACGCAGGGCATAGAGCAGCATCATTGGTCCGAAATTCTAAATAGGATAACTAGTGTTACCGTGCAAGCGATCGTATCTTGGCATGTTTCTTCAGTTCTTCAAGTTTGATGCATCGTTCATGATACTTTTTCCGACAGGCAATGTATTGTTCAAGGAACTCATCAAAATTCATGGAACTGGACAGCATGCTCTTCTCAAGGCCTTGACTAACGGTCTCAGACTCGCGCACTGCAATTCGCAATCGTTCAATGAGACGCTCCGGAGAGTTATGCTCCAACCATTCATCCTTGAGCACCTGCAAGCCCTTCACTTCCTCCTCTAAATCCTTAATCTTGCTTCGCAGCTCTGCAAGTTGGTCCTCGTCAACGACTTCGCCAATCTTTTCAGTGACGGCCTCGTGCTCGCGTTCGAATTTTTCCACACTGGCACGAATGCGCGAGACAAATTCATCCACAACCATTTGATGCTGATGTTTGGACACAAAGTCGTGGAACTTTGCGCGTTCGTCCTGAAGCACACGCAGGTCTCTCAGCGGCATGGCTTCCAGTTCAGGAAAAGTTTTGGGAGGTTCTGGTAGTCCGTCCGCGCTCGAGGCGGCGGTGTTAGTGCCCGACTGCGCTTGTTGTTGCACATGATTACTTGCGTTTGTATTGTTCGCATTGGTGGCAGCTGCGTTTGGCTGATCACTTGGCGGGCGAGGTGGTGCTGGGTTCCATGTCGCGTGCGAAGACTGCGGATTATGACGGTATGGTCCGCTCGAGCCGGTATACATAAGGATTGAAAAGAATGGAGCTTTTTCGCTCGCAACGTTGGTATAGATGTAGATTTGTGGCAGTGGATTTGCTGAGGCGATTGTTGCGAGAAAGGTAGAGCTGGTGAGAGGGAAGCGCGTTTGATTTGACAGACGAGGCGAGACTGAGGCTTGGCTGGACCGGACTGGACTTGGCCTTGTAATTGTCTGCGACAAGGCATGGCATTGCTGTAGTGAGTATCAAGTTTCTCCAAAATTATTTAAAATTTTATTTACAATCCATTTTTAAAAGCGCTGACGCGCGATGTTACTCAAGCCAACACCGATGCACGACATCATTACGCCGCCATGACGCTGCGACTCGTCGTTGTCACTGTCGCTGCTATCTTCGACGCGAATCTTGAACACAACGCCAAAGAACTTTTGCACATCCCGCAGAAATGATATCGATGCTTCATTCAATTTGCCAATTCGCACCCGACTGATGTCACTTTCCGCTAGTGCACAATATAACAGGGCAAGGCATGTGTTGCTCGTGTCCACACAGCCACCATGTTCTACCTCTTCCAAAAGCATATTGCACGCGAGCTTGGCTACTTGTTCTGGAGTCACCGCCGCATCCGAACTTGACCAATCTGCGCCCACCAAGCAGCCCTCGGTCGTCTCCGCGATTAGATGCAGTCCAAATCCAACACCGCAGTCAGCGTTGTTGTTATGGTCGGTGTGAACGTAGACATCGGGAGAAAATTGGTTGAGAACTTTTCGAGTTGTATCTACCATGCGAGTGATATGGTTGGGGGAGACGCGATTGGCAAAGGCAATACCTCGTATCCGCTTGACGTAGCCTGTTTCGATCAATTCAACAGGTTTGATCTTTGATGTCGCCAGTTCACATCGGAATTGAACATGTCCGGCACGCCCGCCTCCGTTCAACTTTGGACCCGATGCCATTGCTCTTTTGCGCACGGTTAGTTGTGGAGATATTGGTGTTGCTGGCGTCAGTCGTCGCAGAAGTGGGATGGACACCGCGGCTAATGTATCTGCACAGAGGTCTGTTGTTGAATGTGTTGGACCATGCAACACTATGTTGCATGGATTCTTTGCAAACGGAGCGAGCATGAGAAGCGGTTCAATATAATAAGACACGGGACGAGATGGATGACAGTCATGGGTGATGTTGTTTGCTCCAAACAGAAGGCCAGGTTTGTAGAAAAACGTTGTGCCGGTCTCATTAATCTGAATGACGGCACCTTTGGTGAGTTTGTCAATTAGTCGAATAAAGGACACCTCAGCGGAAGAAAGTCCCGGCGCCTCCGAGTCATCAGCCCGAATGTCAGTGATACGAATCGGCTTGGAAGACAGTGTAGATAGAACGATACGATGTCGGAGATATGCGCCACCTGAAAATGTCAGAGTTGAAGTTGTTGTTGCTGCCACCATGGTCGAAGAGATAAGTGGCGACGTGCAGGGGGGCAATGTCGGTCGCGGACGACGTGTGGGCGACGAAGATGATGAGATGAAAATATTATGAAATTTTTTTGAAAAGTTTCCCGCCAACTGACGAGTGTACGGAAAGGCAGCGAGTTGCGCGCTCTGCATCTTTGTTCGGCGGCAGATCTTTATTTAGTTAGTACCACCTCCGACCATGGCTCGGACACCAAACGAAGCCACCGAAACGAAGCGGTCTGGCAGAGTGCGATGTGCGCTGCCAACTACTTCAGTCCAAATGCAACGAGCGGGCAGTGAATGCAACTCGCGTCGTGCCAAACATCGCAGTCCGCATGCATTGGCGGCGCCGGCAGCCAAACGAGCGCGACGTCCAGCGTGGGCGTTCTTTCCGCGCGGCAGTCAATTAGAGAGCCGATTGCGTCGGTTACTTCATTCGTCGGCTGAGGATTGGCTGCATGACATGCTGTCGCCATCGCTGCGCGAGCCGGTCGTCGATAGTGTCGACAATGACAGCGGCGATCAAGCGGCGCCGAGTGCGACGCAAGTGAACAGTTCGACGGCGCCGACGCACAACGCCGCCTCTTCAAGTCACAGCGATCATAGCGAGAGCGAAGCGCACAGTCAGTCGCAGGAGTTGCCGCTATTGATGAGCCAGATGTCGGAAGGTCTAGAAATTCTGTTGCGCGCCAGTCAAGATTGTAGTGTGGACTTGCTGCCGCGCGCGCCCCAACTCGGCAAGAGTCGCATCGTGTTCACAACGCTCGATAGCGCCAACGACGACAGCGCGACGCCCGATATGTAAACGAATAACAATTTGATACACTAATAACACATTAAAACACTGTAAGCTACTACAGTCCGTTGCTCACTTGTTATCACACCCACCGCCATTCGATGCGCTCTAAAGTCCGCCAACACATGCCAGCTCACTAACCTCATGTCTTCATTCGCCCTTCTCCTTCTACTCTCTGCTCTCTCAGCTGCCGCTATTCAAGCTCCACCGGAGGATCCTACAGACGCAAGCGATAGCGAACAGTCGCACAGCAGTAACGCCGTCTTTGCCCCTCGCATTGTCGTTTCTGCCTTGCTAGGTTTCCTCGTCGTCGTCGTTTTATTCACTGTGGGCGGCTACTGGATACTCCGTCGCTATCGTATCACCTCCCTCCAGGGCATATCAGCCAAACCGCAATCCCAGTCCACCCCCACTCAACAGGTTACAACTTCCAACCAATTAAACCCTGATGTTCCATGACGTTCTGTTTCACAAGTACCCGCTGATGGCACTCCCCCAATATGTATTCAGATCACTCTTGACATCCTCCCACTATGTGTAAAGAGAAGCACTGCCTTTCGTCCAGAAAACCTTTCCACTGTCCCGAGTCTACTTGTTTCAACATTGACCGCCTAGCACATGCGCCTCTAGACTGCCAAAATTCTGTTCAAATTACTCATCTTGAACAGCTCCAACTTTACATGTTCAAAATTTTCAACTCGATTGGCGCCGCTTTGAATGTTTAAACTTGAGAATTGTAGTCCCATCCCATTGCCTTCCTCTCATCACGATAGCATGACGTGTGCGCTAATCTCTCCCGCCTCCGTCATTTTCGAATCTGCTCGTATTGCCTTTAACTTCTCACCCAATGTCTAGAGTTGCTGCAATCTTTCTCTTACACACCATTTATGTCTTACCGCAGCTGCACATAGTAGCTCGTATTGCAAATGAATGGCAGAAGAGATTTGATGGCAGTCCAGCCCGATTTCCTTAGCAAGCCCGAATGTCGTGCTGTCGAAGAACAACAACGCACTCCAGCAGACACACCGTGCTTAAATGCCGACATCCACAGCAATCTCAACTTGTATTCTAAGAATGCTGCACTCACAGAGAAGTACATTCTTGAGCTCTTGTCTCTACCAGAAGCAGTGCAGACTTCCTTGCAAAAGCAATGCCAATCTTCGAAGGGCGCATTTCTTGCTGAAGGTTTGGGCGATATCTCAGTACAAACTGGGGATCTCAAGATGATGGGTGAAGATGATGCACCACCAAGTGGAGAGCTCCCTGTGAGCTTTCCTGAGTTTGAAATTACGCTATCTTCCGATTCTAGACGAAAAGGTGATTTTGTGGGCACCAGCAACACAGCTGCGAACATCACGTATCGGACAAAAGACCCCAACATTATTGAATCGTTGGCTTATCCACGACAGGACCACGTTCTGGATGCATCTTCAGAAAAGCTGCATGCAGGTTCGACTGCTATAGAGATTCGAAGCCGAAAAAGACGCGAATTTCATAAGATTCATACGCGACGATCTCGAGCAAAGTTGAATGAAAAGATGGAAACCTTACGAAAGATGCTTCCTGCTCCTCCGGCCGGAACGGTAGTCAAATCCAAGGCTCAAATTATCGACTACGCCATAAAAGTGCTATCAGTGAGGAACCAACTTGACAATACATCCCCTGATATTCTATGAAAATCTCCTGTGTTGGGCTTTTGTTGTTTAGGTGCCAAACTGATCTGAGAAAACACTTCGATAGCATAGGCCTTCAAAAACTCGATATTTCTCCCGAACATCACTAAAATTGATCGCGATACTCACCGGCTTGCCAATGCATCTCTCCGTGCCGTCCGTCACAGTACAGCTTCGTAAAGGCTTGAATCTGAATCAAATCCTGTATCAAAATCATCGATGTGCTCACATGGAATACCAGCTCGATAGGACGGAATGATCCCAACAGACAGCTCTGCAGAGTCGGTACCCTCCCATACAGAATAAATAATGATAAACTCTTACCGCAGCTTCTCATCACGATCTTTCTCTACTCATAGCCCCAGCATCGTCGATAACTCGGACGCCAGAAACCTAAATTAGTTGCGCAATTGTGAACAATTCAAGAACTGCCTTTCATCCATGACTTGAGTTTTGAAGAATAAATTCGCGACGATGAGAAAATGCTTCGGAATCAGCGATGGGTGTAATTGGAGATGTTCAGCGCCAGATCGCTCGACCCGACGCATCTAGTGGTAGTTAAGTTATGTCAGACACCTGCAGTATGAATCTCAAGTATGAGATTCCCCTGGCCTGGACACCTTGTCGTGATGAACAATGTTGTTATCAAGCCCAGGGTTGTACCACATGCACCACTTTCACTTCTGTTGTCAAAGCTAATGTTTAACGTTAACGATATTGTGGACAAGAATGACGGTTTTCCCAATGATGAAATTCTCACCATTCGCTCACAGCATTCTTCTGCAACCATTCACGCTTTTTTATTCCACATAATGCCACTTCTGGGAGAGACCCAGGGTGCAATTGGGATACATTTAGGAGCAGTACCGGTGGTTCCTAGATGGTTCTACGGATACGTTGCAACGTGACACGCCAATCAAGCTTTCTTTTGAAGTAGCCGATTATAAGGGAATTATGTGTCGGCACGAAATTGTCAGGTAAATCCGGGATAGGGTGTCATTTGCAAGTAGGTATTGTTGAACCATTGCGGTTGCTATATTGTGCACCTGTGGAACATGAATCGAGATGAGCGTCTAGTTGAAGGAAATCGCGTCTTGCGTTGCGGGGAGCTTTATTGCGCGTTGCACTGTGCAACTTTCAAGGGGGGATTGCGGCAAACTCATGTAGGCACACACTCCATATTTCGCAAATACAGCACCACCACATCGTATTCACATCTTTCAGTGATGGAGCGGAAGAAACAGAGATTTACATGTACAGGCGAACAACGAGTTCGCAGAAAACAACACTACAATACATTAAGGCTATTCTGAAATAATGTTTCCTGCAATGTCACGCTGTGGTACAGGAACTGGTGTGTTTTGCCTTTTCTGGATCTCATCTGCTCGTAGATAACATATGTAAAATGTTAAAGCAGCGATCGCCTGGACAACTCTACACAGGAGTGGGTAGTATTCACCTTGATGCACTTCGCCTGCCCAAACCAAGAAACGAAATGTTACCGTAATCACGGAGAAAGCATTCAGTAATGGTATCCACCACTCTGTTTGGACGAGGGGAAGGAACGGACCTGGCGCGTTTTGCTCTTGATCTGGAGTTTCAGAGCTTGAAGGGTGGCTGGCTCTCTCTGTGATTTCCTTCTGCTCTTCTTCGCGCTTGAGCGCATCCGCGCCAATTAGAATCGTTCGAAGTAGACGCGGAGCGCGGGCTAACGAAATTAGCAGGAGTAGGCTGGTGAATGCCAGAATCATTGCCCCCGTTTCCTTGGAGCGAGTATCGTACATTGAGCCAAAAAGTGTAATAGAGTGACTTGGTTGAGTTTTTGCATAGCGTGCTAGAATATGGAAAGCTATTGACGGTGTCCCGAATTCCTCAGAATAGCCCAGTAAGATTAGAATTGCGCAATAGAGAGAAAGTGATGCCCCCTCCAGCACATTACCATCATCAGAAATAAACGACACACTGAGAAAGCCCAACATCAGTGAAAGGATAACAAGATGTAATAAGTTTGGACACATCACATGCAGAACGTATGCAATCTGAGAGGTTAGGATGAGGCAAAGTGCAGAGAGTGACAATATACTATACCACCAGCCATGCCCTCCGCCAATGTTTTGAACAGCAAACATTCGAGCCTCAAGCTTTCTAGAGATCCGCATCAGTTCGAAAGTGACAATTGCAGATTCTAGAATTGAAGCGAGTGGGCCCGACAGCATCACGATGGCGGCATAGAGATCAACGAATGGAGCGTCGGTTGGAGCAAATAAACGCGAGCCAATAAAGCCTAAGAAACCGCCCCAATCGAGATATGTTGCAGCAGCTGCCAGAGCAACACTTGCCTGAACGGATGAAAATAGAAAGCTCCAGACATAGTTGAGCACGGAGGAGTCGATGGGAAGATGCACGAGTGAAACGATTGAGCGCAATGCCAAAAGGGCAGATATGCGCAGGATAACTCCACGACCGAGTCGCAAGCCAAGAAAAGTAGCGGCAGTTGGAGTAAGATTGGGCAACGAACGCCAAATTGCTCGGCGATGAAAACCTCCTGGCAACATGTCTGGATTTGTAGTAACAACCGGATTGCTTCAGACGAGTACATCAACAAATGTTGAAGGAAACAAAGGTCTGGAATCTTGAAATTTTTATTGATGAATCAGATCGGAAACACGGTCATCATATTCGAATATGAGCATTTCAAATTCAAAGTGAGGCGCGTTGTTGTCGGTAGTCTAACATTATCGGCAAGGCTTTTCCGCCTCTGATCGCCTCATTCGCATCACTTCCTCTAACGGCGGTCTTCCCGTAAGCTGCAAGCGGTAATCGGCCCAAATGTTGTACAGAAAATCTGCGGCAGCACCCACACCAGGGAGAGAAGTTACCGCATACACCCATCCAAGCCCCACAGCCTCGTATGCTTTGCGAAATACTTGAACACCGACAATGACTCGATCATTCTCCTCGATGGCGTGAATGCGACCCATAGCGGTTTCGTAATCAATACCTGCATTTTCGGCGGGTGAATAATCGTCGCTCGCGATGTCCACAAACTTGATTGTGGGAAGTGGTGCCATTTTCTGCGCACGCCTTCGCAGGAAATTAACCTCTTTAACGCATAGTGGACAGTCGCTATCGTACAATAGAGCCAGTTTATACTTTGGCTCCGAAGCTGCTTGTTTCTCCAATCGCTCTGTTTCTGTGGATACCGTTGACATGGTCAGAGTTTGTTTCACCTGTCGGATAGCAGTTCTTCCTACGGGTGCGAGAAGCTTTGGGGTGCGAGGTGCGAGACATGGCAAGGCCGAAGAAAGAAGCGGCGAACATCGCAGAGCGAGAGGAGCGGCAAAGGCTGCGGATGGCATCTCTATCTAGTGTGGATGGCGAAGACTAGGATGGTTGGGAATACATGCAGTTGCGAACTCAGTAAAGGTAGAGAGGCTCTGGCAACATCGGTCCACGAAAAGTGGGTTGACAGGTTTGTTTGGAGAAAGGTCGAAAGTGCAAACGGATGATGACCACCCATTATTAGTCACATATTTTAAATGTAAAAGAGATCGTCTAATGTTTCTTCTGCCGCCGCCTCGTCGATGTGCTCTCGACGTGCAAAGCATGTCCACTATCATGAACGTGTTTCATCAGTTTAGTCCGCGATGGAAATTCGACACTGCACACATTGCATTGCAGCGATTTGTTACCCGCTGACGCGTTAGCTTCGTTCTTTTTCTTCAGCCTCCTCTTCTCTTTCTTGGACAGAACAGCTCCTTGGTCTTCGTTTACTTTTTCGTCCAGCTGACCTCCTGCTTTCACATTCAAGTCAGTACCATTAGTTGTCGATTTTTCCTTTCCAGTTGTGTCGTCGACCGTTTGTTGTCTCTGCTGCTTTGCATTGCGCTTCTTCTGCTTCTTCCTCGACATAGAAGATGCCGCAATGGCCAATTCCGTATCGGAGTGCGCGTCATGACTGTCGACACCTTGATTCACATCCTCAATTTCATCCTCATGACTCAACCGAGTACAACCTTCTTGCGGCGAGTCCCGTTGCTCTGCTAAATTTATATTTCCCACTTGGCGTGCCAAAAATTGCTCTTCCTCTTCCTGCACTTGCTTGCGAAGTTTCGCGACCGCAGATTTATGTTTTTTCGATCGTTCATGATCGATTTTCTGCGCATCCGTCCGGAACAACTTTCGACATGCCACGCAGTACAAATCTTCTTCCTCCGACTCGTTGTCACTATCAGCAACCCCATCATTCGCATCGACTGCAATGCTTCTATCTTCAGAATTAGCATCCGCCGCTTCATCCTCTGCATCATCATCGGCGTCTTCCCCTTCCTCGTCCAAGTCTGATGCACAACTTGTATGCACAGCTCCTTTCCTCTTCCGTCTCTCCATTCGCTCATCGAGTGCATGACTGGCCAGAATTTCATCTAAAGCCTGTGCGTCCTCTTCGAGCGCCTGGTCGCGTGCCGCTCTAGTTTGAGCAGCAAGATTCTTCCGCTGCTGAGCCTTTTCCAACTTGCGCTGTTCGGACTGAATCTCACGCTCTTGACGCTCCAGTTCCTCTTTCTGAAGGTGCGCGGCAACGCGTGGATCCCGCTTCTTGACAAAGGAAACTAGCGCGCGCACGGTCGATACAAATTCCTTTTTGAGTTTGGCGCGCTCCTTCTTGTTTTCGCGCTCCATCGCACGCCTATAGTCGCGATTTGGCGCTTCAGTGAGCTTCCACTTATCAGCAAATGAAAAGGATTTCACTGATGTAAACGACTCCCATTCGCGATAAAAGTTGCGGACTGTGTCCCATTCCGCATTGCAGCCTCCGAATGGAGGTGCAGTGTGCAGCTGCGCATTGGCCTCATCGGCGGCCTCTCGCTCTTCAGTCCATAGTTTGTCAAACACATCAGCGTATACAGTGAAAAAGCTTTCACTATCGGTTCCGAATCCTTCATAGCATGTCGAAGCAAAGTAGGCGAAAATGTCAACGTCGGTCGCAGAGCTAGGGCTGGCCGGTTGGTCGGGGTTTGACAGGGTGTCGTTTCCACGAAGAATTTGGGTGCGATGGGAATCGTACCATGCGCGTTCATGTGTATCAGATAGTACGTCGTAGGCATGTTGGACTTGCTTGAATAATTCAGCAGCTTGCTGTTGATTGTCCGGGTTTTTGTCAGGATGATTGGCTAATGCCTGTTGCCTGTACGCCTTTTTGATTTGACTATCGTCTGCATCTCTTTCAACGCCCAAAATGTCGTAGAGACATTTTCTGAGGGCTGGCATCACGGCAGTTGCCGTTGGTGATCACCTAAACAGGATGGTAGATAGTCACTTGGGTACCAGCGCACGTCCGCCATAAGGTGTGGTCGCGGCGTTGGCTGGGAACGACTGAGGCATTGCTGTCTAACGCGGCCACGTGTATACTACAGTTAGTTTAATAATTCGCCATCTTCAGTCGCAACGATAGTTCTCCCAAGGCGCTTGTTTCTAGAACAATGGAGCAGATGGCGTTCGTCCACGTCATCAGATGCGCTCAACAAGATTGCAATTAGGATGAAGTTTCCTACTCAACTGCTGAGCAAGGTTGAAATAGTTTCGGGGTTGTGAGACATCACAATTTGGTGCATGAACCGCATCGAATGCTGCGCTGTTGAAGTTTGGCAAAATAATTGAAAATTGTCATGTTGAATTCGATAAATACCCAACGTACACGCCATCCTCCTCCATCACACACTGCGTCCATTTCAATTCTTTCCACCGCTCGCGCTCACCCCGATCATGCGCCTGCCGCATCGAATTTGCGACAGACCAAACGCCTCTGAATGTTGCCCATTCCTCCCTCTCCACTTTTGAGGTCGCAGCAAACAGCCCAATTCCATGGCCGACAACGTCGGCAGCAGTCGAACTCCCGCACATGCGGACCATGCCGCCGAGTACACCCCGCGCACTCAAGCCGAGGAAGCCGCACGTCGCGAGTCCCGAAAGCGCAAGAAGGAGCGCAAGGAACGTAAGCGCAATAAGAAGAAGCGCAGACGAAAGGAAAATGGTGCCGATTCCGATGATTCAGAATATCGTCCCCCACCAAATCCTCCTCAAAACGATGAAGACAACACCCTCCCCTTGATTCCACGTGCTGCCCGTGAAGCGACATTCAATCTAGAAAGCGATGAAGAGGACGGTTCAGAAGCTGGCATTCGTGATTTTAGCTCTCTAGCATTACGACCAGATCATCAGTCACGTCCCGTATACGTCTCAGCTGATAAGAGGATTTTCCTAGAGACTTTCTCCCCGATTTACAAACAGGCATACGATTTTCTCGTCGCCATTGCCGAGCCTGTTTCAAGACCAGAACAATTGCATGAATATCGACTTACCCCTTATGCACTCTATGCCGCCGTCTCTGTTGGACTGGATTCGGAGAGCATCATCAAAGCTCTTGGCAAATTATGCAAGACTGCCCTCCCGAAGGAAGTACCAAAGTTTATTCGCGACTGCACCAAGACGTACGGCAAAACCAAGCTGGTTTTGAAGAAAGGCCAATATCTTGTACAGACTTTGGATGAAGCTGTGTTGAGGAATTTTCTAGCAGATCCCGAAATCTCAGCAGCTCGCGTTCCTGAAAGTGAAAGAAAAGGTGGTACCGAAGTTGAAACAGAAGATCAAGGCGTGGTACTTGCTGGTGGTGAGGAAGCCGTCAGTGATGCCGCTACACTTGCCGCATTGACAAAGGCGCTGGACGAAGAAGACGATGACGATAACCCAGACCTTAGCCTCATAGGAGGTTCGAAGAAGAAAGCGTTTGAGTTTGAAGTGCGCGCCGAAGAAGTAGAACATGTGAAGAGAAGAGCAATTGAACTTGATTATCCTCTGATGGAAGAGTACGATTTCCGAAATGATACCGTGAACCCCAGTATTGATTTAGATTTGAAACCGATCGCCAAAATCCGTCCCTATCAGGAGAAGAGCTTGCAAAAGATGTTTGGCAATGGTCGCGCACGTTCGGGTGTTATTGTGTTGCCCTGTGGAGCCGGTAAGAGTCTTGTCGGTGTGACGGCCGCTTGTACAATCAAGAAACCGGTTCTTTGTCTATGTACAAGTTCGGTTTCTGTTGAGCAGTGGCGATATCAGTTTGCAACTTGGAGTACAATGCCTCGTGACCATATTGGGCGCTTTGTGGCTTCCAGCGGTGGTCCGAAAGACAAGAGTTTTTATGGTGGCGTTACTGTCACCACATACTCAATGATATCGCACAGCGGCCGTCGAGCGGCAGAATCTGAGCGGATGCTAAACGAGCTGAAGCAAAAGGAGTGGGGACTCCTGCTATTAGATGAGGTACATGTCGTACCAGCGAATGTTTTTCGTCGAGTTATTGGAATCATCAAGGCACATTGCAAGCTAGGACTTACTGCAACGCTTCTGAGAGAGGATGAGAAGATTGGAGATATCAACTTTTTGATCGGACCAAAACTGTACGAGGCAAATTGGCTGGATCTTCAAAGGGACAACTATCTTGCTACCGTTCAATGTGCCGAAGTGTGGTGCCCGATGACAAAGGAATTTTACCGCGAGTATTTGTCATCAACTCCGGCGCGACGAAAATTGCTGTACGCAATGAATCCAAACAAGTTTCGGATGTGTCAGTATCTCGTGAATTACCATGAGGCGCGAGGGGACAAGGTGATTATTTTCGCAGATAACGTATTTGCTTTGCAGATGTACGCGCGGAGACTGCAGAGACCGTACATCTATGGACCCACAACGCAAACGGAGCGACTGCGGATCCTTGCAAATTTTCAGCATAATCCGAAGCTGGGAACAATTCTACTGTCCAAAGTTGGAGATACTTCAATTGATATTCCGGAAGCTAATGTTCTGATTCAAGTGAGTTCGCATTATGGATCGCGTAGGCAGGAGGCGCAGAGACTTGGTCGAATTCTGCGTCCGAAACCGCGTTCTGGACAGAATTTCAATGCCTTTTTCTATTCTTTGGTGTCGACCGATACTCAGGAAATGTTCTACTCATCGAAGAGGCAGCAATTTCTGATTGACCAAGGGTACGCGTTCAAGGTGATAACACATCTAGACGGGATGGACAAGGCGAAGCTTGATTTCGAAAGAAAGGAAGAACAACTTGAGTTGCTAGCAGCTGTACTGGCGGCTAATGAGGATGAAGCGACGGAAAGACTGGATGTGGACGAAGAGGAACGCGCACTTGCTGGAAACGGTCCTGGAGGAGGTTTGGGGCTTGCACGTCGTCGACAATCAACGTTGGCAGCCTTGACGGGGGCGAGTGGGTTGAGATATTCGGAGTTTAATCGTAAGAGTAGTGCCGCTGCTGCTGAGTTACCAAAGAGCCGACAAGTTATTAGGCATGCACTGTTCAGGAAGAGGGCAACAGGTGGGTTTATCAAGAAGGCCGAGTAGGAGAGTATTTGTAAACAAAAGATCAACTGTGCATGAAACACGATTTAATTCTACGAGTGCGTATTTGAAAAATATTTGTTGGCAGTTTACCGACCGGCGTACGTCTCGACACGAAGGCAAACTCGGCGTAGACATGATCGGCCACATGCGATCTGCTGTTGGCTCACCAGCCATCGGTGCACTAGTGCGGCGTATGCGTCCGGTGCGCGAGCATCCGACAATGACACGCGCATCGCACGACAGCTTTGCACGTCTCAATATATATAAAGACAGCTCGCAAGCGCCAACAGAAAAGGTAGGAGATCGCAACTGGGCATCAGTTTGTACACGCGCACATCGACTGACATCATCTGGCAATCTGCAATATACAGCAAGACAGCGAGTACCCTGAGTGGCTATGGACACTGTTGGAGCCCAAGGAAACGCGCGAAGCGCTGACGAGAAAGGTGCGCGCATTGTACGAAGCTGGCGGATATGACGCGGTGTTCGAGGGAATGAATGATGCTGAATTGACGCGACTATTCCGACTGGATGCACGGCAGAGAATCAAAGACGAGAACGAGCGGCGTCGAGGCGGGCGAATTGTGTAGATGAGTTGGCTCAACAAGAATGCCGTTCATTTGGCGATGATATGTCCGAATGTAGTGCATGACGTGGATTGTATCAAAATATTTTGATAAAATACAATGACGAGCACTCGCTCGACATGATCGATCCCTTTACGACACATCATCTGCTGTCCTTTCAACCATCTTCCTTCAATTTCGCCAAGCGTCTCCACTTTCCTCTTCATCATTGCCGCCAGTCAATATGCGCCCTTTCTTTAATGCTCCGCCCTCCCGCTCCACTCAACCCATCCACTGATCCCCCCCGCATCCACCTCGATTCTCACCATGCAACACACGACCTTCCGTCGCGTTCTCAACTCGCTCTCCCCGAAAAAGTCATCCGATTCGCCGCAAAAGTCTTCCAAAAGACCCCAATTCACACCTTCTCCCAACAAGCCGCACGTTTCCACACCCACTAATGTCACCCGCGTCAATCCTTCCAAATCTCCACTCTTCTCCACTGAAGACCAGCCCATCCGTCATCCAGTCACTGAGATTTTCGAGCAGGAATCCCTCCCCCCGGACCCCTCCGAAGCAGTGGAAGTCCAATACGAGCGCTACATTGCCCGCATCTCCACACGCGCTCAGCAACGATCCGCAACTCCACCGTCCCCGGTACCCTTCGATGAACCGTTCACAGAGCGAAATGCCTCGCGAGTTCATCGTCGCGCAATGCGAGATCTGACCTTGGACACTACTGATTTGCCGCCGCCAGGGAAAGAAAATTCAAACCACAATTCTCTCGAACGATCCGAAAATGCTCCCGTCAAACGTAAAGACTCTGTGCTCAATTCTAATTCCGCCACTTCTGACCCCGCACGACAAACACAGCGCGTATCTTCTTTGCCGCCTATGTACGTCGATGTTGACCCACGACTCCATTTCCATGCCTTTCAACCAGTCGGTAAGGGCGGTTCGGGCAGTGTGTATTTTGCAACGCCCTATGCCAATCCTACCAGCCGTGTGGCGTTGAAGAGAGTTTCGCCCAGTACACGCGCCAAAAGCAAGGCGTTGGAGAATGAAATTCGCACGATGCACGCCCTTCGTCATCCTAACATTGTGCAGTGCCATGAGGCCTATTCGTTTGAAGGTTCGGTTTGGATTGTGATGGAAGCAATGGATGTTGGATGCCTGACACACGTACTCGACTTTCTGCGCGTCAAGGGCTATCTATTGTCCGAATCGCATATCGCATACATTTTGCGCGAGACATTGCTGGGTTTGTGGACCATGCATTCACATCGATGTATGCATCGCGACATCAAATCGGACAATATACTTGTGTCCTCGTCAGGTGAAATCAAGCTCGGCGACTTTGAATACACTGCTGTACTGACGGAGGACACGCCAAAGCGAAATACGATTGTTGGAACTGCTTGGTGGATGGCACCGGAGACGGTGCGCAGCTCGTACTATGATTACGGAGCCGATGTATGGTCGATTGGCATTCTATCAGTCGAATGCGCAGAGTGGGTGCCGCCATTGTTTGGGATGGAAAGCGGAAAGGCAATGGAAGTAATTCGGTCTGGTGCAACGATACAAGGGTTCAAGAGGCCGGATATGTGGAGTGTAGAATTTGCGGATTTTGTTCGAGGGTGCTTGACGCGCGATCGTAGTTTGAGATATACCGTTCCGGATTTGTTGAGACACCCGTTCCTCGAGAAAGCGTGTTCACAAGTGCAGATTGCAAATGTGTTCCGAGCGGTTCGAGGGATGGGTCCAGTTTCGGAGTAGTTTTGGTGACGTAGACAAATGTTTTCGAGATAGGTCACTTGAGTAAACAATACTAATGATTGACATAATGAGTTGAGAAATCTAGCGGTTGTCGCAACTAGTTTACTCGATACAAAACGATGAAGCGCGGTCGGTGCCATGTAGGGCTGCAACCGATCTATGCATGGGTATAAGTTGAGATCGCTCAATTGGATTAACAACCAGCAGTAGACGTCTTACCGGCAAGAATGAGGGCGACGATGAGTCCGTACAAAGCGAGAGCCTCAGCGAAAATTAGAATGAGGATCATAACGACGAAGAGTTTGGGCTGTTGAGCGGTGGCACGAACACCGGCATCACCCACAATTCCAATACATATACCGGCGGCAAGACCGGAGAGGCCATTGGAGAGTCCCGATGCCAAGTGAGCAAATCCGACAAAGTAGGGATAGTTTGTGTCGGCGATCTGGCCGATGAGAATGACAGCAACGATCAATCCGTAGATACCCAACACACCAGCCATGACCACGGGAATAATGCAACGCATGACGAGTTCGGGTCGCATGACACCCATTGAGGACACGCCGACACCGGCCTTGGCGGTTCCATAGGCGGCGCCCAAATTGGAGAAGATGAGAGCGGAAGCGGCGCCGGCAAAGCCGAAGAAGGAGGCGGCGGCTGGGCACGACATTTTGGAGTGTGTGAGGATCGGAACGGGAAGATTGAGTAGTGATGTGGTCGGAAGGAGAAGTGGAGTTGTGATGCGGTCCGTTGACTTTGTCCAGAGACACTACTTGTGAGGTGTGTGCGCTTACAGTCGTGTCAATGACTTTGTGAAACAAATTTCAACAAAATATTCAACTTTCAATTTATTTTTAATTCAATCTACAATCCCATGCGACTGATAAACGCCAATGCTACTTCTTCGCTCTTGCTTGCGTATCGCGCTGCCAACGCAGTAAACTCTAGTCCCTCCGATCTCGACTTGATCCGCAGGCCGCGTCGATATCTTGGGCTGTTCACAAGTTTGACAGCAGGTTTACATTCGACCATTTCGCAGTAAGTCTTCATCATCATGTGTTGTCCGTTGAAAGAAACCATATGCCCGCCCGTCGCGCAGCTGCCTGAAGCATCGCATAGAACCTTTGTGCGATAATGTGATGAAAACACAAGATCTTGCTGCTCAAATTGCTCCAAGTGCTCTATATCGATGCATACGCCATCATCTGTGCTCTGCGGTGTAGGCGTCGCCGTTGCAGATGGCGTCGGTGTTGCGACCTCAATTTCTGGTGTCGCTGACTCTTCTTCAAATGTTGCTGTCGCCGTCTCAACAATTGTTTCCATCCCAAATTGCTCTGTTGCTTCAGGCATCTTAGATGGTTGGAGCATATCCACAGTGGCTGTCGGTGTGACGATCATATCCACATCAGTCGTCTGCGCAGGTTCCGACATTACTGGAGAAGGCTCATCAACAACAAACTGTGCATCATCTGTTGGTTCTGGCGAATCCCCTGGGCACTCAAGTGGCATGTATGCACTAAAGGTTGATGAAATTGCACCAATTCCTCCGCATTCCGTCTTATCAGGATTTTCAACGAGCCGAGCGCATTCTTCGTTGTCTGGACATTTTCGGTTTTTGCAACTGCACCTCCTAAGTGCACGTCTTTTTTGGCGACAATAGCAAAGATCGGTGTCGTCACAAGGTATTGCCCGTCTGAAATTTTCCCCGTTTACACAGACTCGAGATCCACGACAGTCGGTGCCTAATTCGGGGGAACAAATGGCTCCGGATAGGCCGCCAATGGCCTCGGTGGTCCCTTCTGACGCCTGATGAACTATTGCGGCGTTGGAACACGCAATATGTAGAAGAACGACAAAAAGCAAGCAAGTGGATTGCAAATTCATGTCGTGATTAGTGCGGAAGGGAAATATGCATGAGCAAGATTCTAGTTGAAATGGTTGAAGTAGGTGTTAGATGATGGGGAAAAGAGATGGCGTCTCGTTGGATGAGGCACCTTGTTGTATATCATGATGGATTACAATGGGGACGATTAAGACCGACTACGTGTACTCACTAATCGGGCGGCATATGATGCAAAGTTCTTTACAGTTGCACGCCTTACTACGATCCCCCATTGCCCAATGGCGTCGCTTCCGTGCTGTATTAACACGTCATCAATATGTTTGCAGTAATTGCTCTGTGACAATCGTAATTACCCCTGGCAAGTACTTCGACCTCGACCGACTAGAACCAAATAACCCCAAGCAATATAACACTCTGTATGGTGAGGAAGGTGGTCATCGTAATTTCTTCTCATAGACTAGAGGAAAGTGGTTGCACAGCTAATCGCTCCCACCGCAACTTTATAGCCCTCTTGTGGCTTGTATGATGCTCTTCATCGACGTCTTGTAGTCTCACGCTATTCAAATGTTTATCATGTCACAACTTTCATCTGTCATTTTTGTAAGTGCTGTTCTTTCAAACCGTGATGCCGCGTAAGCTCTCATACTTTACTCAAACCATAACGCTGCTTGGCTTCGAAAGTACTCCAATTTCCCTCGTCCCCTCGTCTGTATTAATTCCTTCGTAATCAATCCTTCGCCAATTTGTCATCACCTCACTAGACTTTTAGTACAACACAATTTGTGAAAACACAAATCATCAATATGTCTATTATCATTTTACAATCCTATCCTGCTCATCATGGCAAGAGAGATTTCTTCAGCTCGTGTCTCATACCGTGCTGCAAATGCAGTGAAGCTTAGACCCTCCGTACGCGATGTCACACGCATTCCGCGCTTATAACGAGGGCTGTTGACCAGTTTCACCTGTTGTGTGCATCCAACTTGTTTGCAATACGTCTTCATCATCATGGCTGCACCCTTGTAGTGCACCATATGGCCATGTGTCGCGCAACTACCGGAAGAGTCGCACAACACACGAGCATGATAATGCTCATCAAACACCAGTTGATCCTTGTTGAACTCGGTCAAATGCTCCACATCAATGCAAACACCGTCGTCTGTGGGAGTGGGTACAGCTGAGGTTGATGCACTTGAAGTAGGTGATGGCGTAGCAGTCCCCATCATTTCAATATCCGTGGATGGCATCGCATCTATTGATGGCATCGTATCCATAGATGGCATCGCATCCATGGATGGCATCGCTTCCATAGATGGCATCGCATCCATGGATGGCATCGCATCCATGGATGGCATCGCATCCATGGATGGCATCGCATCCATGGATGGCATCGCATCCATGGATGGCATCGCATCCATGGATGGCATCGCATCCATGGATGGCGTCGCTTCTATGGATGGCATCAATTCACCTGTCGGCATCAACTCGCCAGTCGGAATCACATCCATTGTGGCAACTGCAGTGGGCGGTACTGGAAGCATGGTGATTTCGTCCGGCGTAACGGATGGTGTAATTGAAGGCACTGGCTCATCGGTCTCAATGACCATTGTCGTCGGTTCTGTGCTTTTTTCAGCCGATGGGGACGTCATAACTTCAGGCGTGACAGTTGGAGAGGGGATAATTTCACTAGGTGAATTTGACGAGCTTTCACCTTGAGGGGGGCACACAGCTTCTTCGTATATTCTCAACCTTGCAAGAACGGCAATGAAAATGATGGGATTGACACATTCCATGACGTTCTCTGCCTCAACGAACTGTGCACATACCTCACCCTCTGGACAAGTTGGATCGTCACAACTGCAAGATCGCAATTCCACATTGGGTTCTCGACAGATGCAACTAAGACCTTCAGGACAGGGAATGAAATCGGTACCTCCCAGATACTGTACGCACTCTCTATTACCTTCGCAAGTGAAATTGAGCTCCACACTACATATCTCTCCGTTCAGCCCTGGCTCAATCTCCTCTGACTCATTCCCTTCGACTTCCTGGCGCTGTCGGTTTGTGATGATGGCCGACCGAACGGAAACAAGGCATAGTGCACATGCGACTAGGAAGAGCAGTCTGAAGTGCGACATGTTAAGTTGGTTGGATGGGTATCAGTGAGGGGAAGTGGGGCCATCTGGTTTGTTTATGTACGAAAACGTCACGATCCTTACGATTCAACTTCAAGTTGTAGCACATAGAGCCTTGATGTAAGATTTCGGAATTCATTACATTAACTCGCAATGATTGCACCGAACTTGTTGAATTGTTGTGGTCATGTTCGGATTAGTTCAACAAAGCCACAGAGGCTTTGGCTGTGATTGGGTGCGGTCAACATTGCGTCCTAGTTGTTACGCCCTGTCGACGAAACAGCGGAGCGCAACCGAAATTGCATTGTAGAACGAGGTAGAAATACTAACGAAGTACAAAATGGGCAAATTAATCTGTTTTTCAAAAAGAGTTTCATCGCTTTCTAGTGCCTATCGGACACTAAAATTTCCTCATATGAGGCAGAAAAAAATTACTAGAAATTATTAGAATTTAGCATAGCACTCTGGCTTTATATCGCTTTTATAAAACTTCTAGCGTGAGCATTGCATTCCAAAAAGCATTGTGTTAATGTGAGACTATTGCAGTACAGTGTGCGAAATTTAAGTGTCGCACCACCCCATATTCGACTGTTCTCACCCTCAAGCCCGATTCATTTCACACGGTACACACAGTTCCACTCCTTTTCACCGTACAATTCCATTCCAGCGATTTGTTCCGTTCGCAAACGTTCCAGTTCGACTGTACGTGTCCATAACGGTGCGAAATATTAGTGTCGGTGCGAAATTTTATACATACAGCTAGATTCAATGAACTGGTTTATTGAAGTCAGTACTTCGTCGGACCTCCTTTGCTGTCTACCACACTAAGCAGGCGTTTGGGAATCGATTCGTACAGCCTGTGGACAGTCGGAATATCAATTTCATTCCATGCGTCAAGCACTGCGTCGGCAAGTTCCGTAAGTCCGCTAAACTGTCTGCAACCAGCATAAACTTTTCTTGCAAGCATTCCCCAAACGTTCTCAATAATGTTGAGGTCAGGGCTTTTTGCAGGCCACTCAATTGCACACAATCTGTTGTCTGCCAGCCACTTTTTCGTCTCATTAGACCTGTGCACACTTGCACCATCCTGCATTAACAACCAATTGTTTTGGTAATGCTTTTGAGCAAAGGGAAGAAGTGTTTCACGAAGCGTCTGGCAATAGCGTGCAGAGTCTACAGATCCATCTAGTATATATAGATTCGATAAATAATTGTAAGCAACAGCCCCCCAAATCATCAATGATTTACCACCCTGCTGTTGTTTCGAAAAGATCTCTCTTTCCTTCCGTAAATCGTGCCAGTAGCATGCGAGTCCGTCAGGACCATCCAGAATGAACTTCTTTTCATATGTAAAGATGTGACGCCTCCAATCCGTTCCTGTTTCCAAATGATTCCTAGCCCAAGTGAGTCTCATTTTTCGATGCATTTTAAGCTTAATACAGCCCTTCTTCATGCTTTCATATCTCAAATATGAAACAGAACTCAGTATCTGCTGTACACGCCTCAAACTAACACTCAGCGTGAAGTGTTTTTTCAGCTCTGTTGGGCTCATTTCCTCGTTACACGCCTCCCTTATAAGTGCTCGCTCAGCTGCTTCTGTCAGCTTTTTATTCCTAGCCACCCATCTCTTCTGTTGTTTCACTTTTGGACGTGCCAGAAACTTTTGGACAGTGCTGCGACACCTTACAACTTCTTGGGAAATGTCAACATGGCTCATACCATGATGGTAGTGTGCCAAGATAGTTGCTTTCTCAGCATCACTGAGCTGACGTCCGCGCGGCATGTTTCGGCTAAATAGATGTGTTCACCCACTCACACTGACAAGCTAAGCTATAATCTGTTATGTATGCGAAGTTTGGGAAACTAGTTTTTGTGGCAACGGCTTCTTTTGGATGCACTGCTGTATGTGATTGTACTACAATCACATACGTTATAGTATAACATTTCGCGCCGACATTAATATTTCGCACCGTTCTGGACACGTACAGTCGAACTGGAACGCTTGCGAACGGAACAAATCGCTGGAATGGAATTAATTGTACGGTGAAAAGGAGTGGAACTGTGCGTACTGTAGGACTTATTTCTCGCTGCGAAGCGATAGAATTCTCCGGAAACGGAGTAGCGCAAGCGACAACGAGGAAAGCCCTGATCCAGCGAGTACGCTGTAGAAATGATCTCCAATCGGCGGTGATCAGTCGGATTCCGAAAGGAGGAAAATGAGTAATACTCGAGGATCGAGTCCTGTAACGGCCTTCGACTAAGAAATCGGTAGAGTGGTAGAGCGGGTCTTCCACGAGATTCCTCCGACCAGGAGTATTTCGGTCTGCCGTCCCCAACCTACTTAAAGGTTAGCTGGGCTCGCGAATCCTCCGAACGGAGTATCTCCTTGTGCGAGTCGGACCGGATGGGGTGCGCGACTGCCAGCACCGGATCTGGTCTTACTACCTCGCGGTAGGAGTCTCCTGCACAGCCGTGACTCGGCGTCACGGCGCGTCGCGGTGTGTTGTGCGGTTCACGTGCGACGGAACACGATTCGGAATCGTAGATCTACTCTCGCGAGAGAGGTTGCGCGCTGAAGAGCGGTTGTAAGGCGCTTTCCAGGCGAATAGGATGTAGTCCACAATAGTGCTGACTTTATTGCATCCGTTGCGGTGAGTCACCGTACTAAATACGTTAAAGTCGGATCTCGGTTGGCCAAGACCGATGGTCCTGGCCAACCAGTGGGGTGGACCTTGTGGTCCCTACAAATTCCCCACTACACTGACACTTTTCGTGTACTTCTACTACAGTAAACTAATATTGACACTATAGCTAATAGTGTCCCTACTAGTGTAGAGTGACGTGTACGCGCGCCGGCGTACACGCGTGGAAAGGCTCGCGTCCCTGCTGTCGCCCCGCGCTACTACACGTGTCCGTGAATTCGAGTTAAGATTGGCGCCAACCCTTCGGATCCATCGCTCGCTGCGCCCGTTACCTTTGTTCCCGATCCTTCAGCCACGTCCGTACGCACTCGCGACCGCTCAGCGATCCTCCCCAGCTCCTTAGCTGTTTTTGATGCAATTAATTTGCATGCTCGCCCCCTGCAGAAGCGCAGTGTCCCACATTCTCCCCTTCTTAATTGCCAAGCTCCTGCGCAGGCGCAGTGTTTTTCCATGTCACCTCCCCCAAATCCTCCGTTCTTAGCACCTTCCACTTCGTACTCCCATCATCCTTACGACCAGCAGGCGGAAGAAGCGACCACTTGGGGCGCTATGAGTTCGTCGCGCCACACCAGCAATGGTGATAATTCACGGCCTCAAACCGGTTCTAGCGGCGGCCTCGGTCCTGCAGCGCACCCTTTTGTCGCGCCTGCCCCACGCATTGACCCCGGTTTTTCAGCCGTGATGGAAGTCCTAGCCAGTGGTGGTGGGGATCCAAAAGATTCTCACCCGGGCGGGAATCCGTCTTCGTCACGCCCTCAAGTCTCTGATCCTCTCGCGGCTTACCAGCCGGATCGTTTCAGCAGGTCTGCGGGGCGTAGCCGCCCATCAATCCCACCTTCGGTCCCAGCTCCGGGGGTGGCTAGTGCGTCCTCACCTACGGTTACGCAGCAACATCCTAGTAACTCGGGCGAGCGGGGTCCGGGCTCCCAAGGCGAACAAGGAGGCTCCGCGGCGACGCAGCGACGGGTGCGCGAAATTATGTCAATGATTGACAATTTACCGCCGGACGCTCGCGCGGCGGCGCAAACCCACTTGCGGGGTTCTTCCTCCCAGGGAGGGGCAGTGGCCAACGACAGTGGCCTTGTTGACCCGTACGCCAAGGCGCCTGCGCGGAATAATCATCCGGAACCCTCGCCTGAAGAGCGTCGTGACCGCGAGATTCGTGAGTGGATGCATAGCATCGACACCGAGGTGTTTCCGCGTGACCGCGATGCGTTTGGCCAGCTTCTTCGGAATTCACCGGGTTACCGCGGGTACGCGGAGCATATGGGTTTGAGCCCCAAACGCGCGATACTCAATCGGTTTAGAGCCATACGGGACACGAATGGTCCTCGCGACGTTGATACCTGCGTGCGCAAACGGATGGAACACGGCACCTGCCGTATCCCCATC
Organism: Asparagopsis taxiformis; assembly: GCA_030407315.1. NCBI lineage: Eukaryota > Rhodophyta > Florideophyceae > Bonnemaisoniales > Bonnemaisoniaceae > Asparagopsis > Asparagopsis taxiformis. The sequence continues at coordinate 17,908 of JALQPE010000740.1, read as the reverse complement.
CCTTCCTACTTTCCAGTAGACTTGTACCACCTTTGCGAAGAGGAAGACGAAGTGATGGTCCGGGCCATCGCCCGCCTCGTCGTCCTCAGCGGGTACCACGCCCTCGTGGATGACTACAGCGATGTAGATGCTCGGCTGCTTCCCCGGGATCTGAAGGTGTTCCCTCCCCGGTGGACGCGTGGTCGCTGGACGCGCGAGTGGCGAATGGAGCTGCGACGCTCGTTTTACGGGAGCAATAACACTCCACACCGGCTTCTCAGCCGCGAAGCTCGTGTCATTGTCACGTTCAAGGACGTTGAGTACAACAACATGCCCCGCCGTTTGCGTACCGAACATTACGTTCCGCTTCCCGCGTGGATGAGCACACCCATATTCGAGTGCGCCTTCCCGATGCCGGTGGTGTACCGCTACGCGTGGTCCCACATGTTGGGCCGCAACAGCGAAGTGCTTTGCAGTGTGCTCGACAAGATGGCACACACCGAATGGGTTTGTTACTATGCTGCCTCCTGGCTGGAGTTAATCGTCACGCAGAATCGCATGCACGAACTCCCCAATCGGGTGTTCACCGACATCAAGCGTCTCGGTGTCGAGCCTGTACTGCGTCCAAGCGGCCTCCGACGGGAGCATGAATTCTTCGAGATGTCGCCTCGCGCATTGGCTCATCTATACGACGTACATGAACGTACTGACTGGGATACGATACCCCTTATCCCCACGCCTGGGGCGGCCTACGAACCCACCCGCCGCACATCGAAGTGGGTGCCACTCAATCCAAGCACCCTAGAGATAGACCTATCTTCTCCGCTCTTTGGCGTAACCTTGGATTTAGCCATCCCCTTGTCGGTCATTATGGGGACGGCCATATCGGCACATGTTGACCGGTGGAAGGCCGCACGGCTCGAATCCGTTACCTTGCGTACTCTTATCCAAGAGGGACTGTCGAGTACTACCCCTAGTGTTCCCCCTGGTGACCCCGGCGCTGGCTCATCTTCCGCTGTGACGGCGGCACCGGCGTCTCACACTACTGCGGATGCGCAGTCTCCTGGGGAACTGCGCAAACTCCTCAACGAGATGGGACAGGAGCTCAACGCGGAGCGGGTTCGTGCAGACAAGTGGCACGCCGAAGCTCGGAGCCTGACCAGCCAGCTAGAGAAGCGGGATAGAACAGTAGAAGTACTGGAGTCGGTACGAAGGGAACTCACTGAGGGCCAAAGCGCTCTCGTCCAAGAGAAGGAGACAAGTCGTGTTGCTCACGAGCGGGCGTTGGCAGAGCTGCGGGATGCGCAGGCACCTATCATCGCCACTCGCGATAATTACAAGAACAACTTGGTGAATCAAGGGCCGTTGATACTCGCCGCTATACGTCGACTGGCGACTATTCGTTCCCAAGTACAGGGGATGTGCGAATCTGCCGTGGCCGGGATGATGGAGTTGGATAGCGTGCGCCTTCAGGGCGAGGCTCAGGCACTAGCAGATGTTACGCCGACCGGCGGGGAGCCCACGTTTCATCTCACTACGGGAGTGGGGCATGCAGCTGGGCCGAGCACTCCATCGCCAGCTCGTATGCCTCCTTCGTCCAGCGCAGCCGCTGTCACTCCCATGCTTATGCCGCCTCCACCAGCCGAACGTCCTAATCCGGTGTCCTCGCGTCCACCACCTGCGGCCGAGGGAGGGGCTATTGCTACTCCGAGGGAGACACAATTATCGGACGAAATCTCTATCGTCCACCCAGTTGCCGGTCCCACGCCCACGGTGACGGCTACAGGTCGCAACAACCCCAGGAGTGGACCCGCACCACGTGCTTCAGCAACGAAGAATGCTTCAGCGGGTGCTTCTTCTGGCACCGCGCGGGGTAGTGCGACGAAGGGCCCCCAAGGTTCGGTAGCGGGGTCGCAGGGCTCCTCGGCTTCCCGTACTGCCGCCGCTAACACTCCTGCGGCAGTGAACAACGGGTCTGAGACTACGGGACGTAGGGTTGGGGCGCGAACTCGCGGGGGTGCGTCGATCCCACCGGCGGGTGCGGCTCGTAGGCCTCGTGTCCGCAAGCGCTTGCGTGAGTCTTCCGATGAGGAAGAAACCCTTCCGCCTCCGGCAGTAGCTCCGCGTAGCACGCGTGGGGCTCGTAGTACTCGCGCACGTCGCTCGGCTAAGTAGCTAGTTGTCAGCTCTTAGCCTTTTACCCTGATAATCATCAGCAACCTCTCAATAAATGTGTTTTGTCAAAACAACATGTCGTTGGGGGTAGTTAACGTCTCCCCCTTTCTGTAGTCACAGTTCAGCAAGTAGCCAATTGGAAACCAGCGGGATGAGCTGTGGGAGTTGGATGCCCCTCAGGGCTACATCGTCCTTCATCTTTTTGTAGAAACAGCGGTAATAGGCCCAAGACGAGTCCCTTGTTCCGACTTAACAGTCGTATGGACGTCATACACTTTACGTTCAGACCAGTTGACGACTTAGGCGTGTCGCGATTTGATCCGTTTCAAAGCGCCTAAACGTGCTGTGAGGTCGCACTGTTAGCCGAATTCCTGCGGAAGCAGTGAAAAAGGGCCTAAGACACGGTGCCGAACTCAACCTGCAAGTCGTATTAGCGCCTAGCAGCCGGAATAAAAGTCGTCTTTGGACTTGGTAGTGGTGCGATCACCCCGTTCTGTCGAAACCTCAAATGCACTTGGTGATGATATCCTTGACCATCTTTCTGCAGAAGCAGTGAGAAAGGGGCTAACGAACAGGGTCGGACCCGACCAGTGTGTCGTATCCGCGCTTAGTGGCCGAATTAAAAACCAACTTTCGACTTAGTCGTGTAGATGAGAGTTCGTTTTTCGTATTTCAAACGCGCCTTGCGCGGGCGCCGTGGGTCGAATTCCTGCGGAGGCAGCGGAAATGGGCCTAAAGTGTAATGCCGGACTCGACCCGCAAGTCAAATTCGCGCTTAACAGCCGGAGTAAGAACCGCCCTTCGACTTAGGCGTGGGACGCCGTCTCTTTCAGATGCCCACTTGGAGTGGTAAATTTTTGACTTAGTCAAATTTTTGTAACCTGCGAATTTTTGCCCGTATCAGTTCCTACTAACCGTAGTTAATTCACGCATCCTGAGGCACATAGTACACTCTGCGTTGCCCAGGCAGGGCCAATGACGCGGTCGCGGACTCGTAGCCCGCCTACTAGTCGGCTGGGCGGGTCCCTGTCTTCCTCCAGACTAGCGTCTGTACGTATCTGGCGTCTCGGCCCCTCGGGTTGGCGACGTCACCCCAGGCCGAGTAGCGTGAAATCCAATTGTACACGACGCGTCATGTACCATGGCGCGCCTCCCTTCCAGCTTAACAATCTGTATATTACCCTGCCGGTAGCGGTTGGCAGGTCCGTTCGTTGCCAATTAGATGGGCACTCAGCGCGCCACGGGGTGTGACTTGCAACGAGCGTTTTCACATCCGCTGATCCTTCTCGCGTAATTCGACTGCGTTAGTGCAGGAGATGTCCGTTCTAATTGGGTCCCTTCCCGGCGTGTGTTACGTGTACGCCCCAACGGCGGAGCGTGACTTTTGGTGTCGAACGCGCAAAACGGCATAGATTCGCCCATAATTTCCAAAAAGGTATCTCAACTCCCGGGTAGCCACCCGTATCAAGCTTGTGAATCAAGCGGGGAACACTTTGCCCGACTTGACAGTCGCAATGGTTGCTCAGTCGGAGCACTGCCCGCGTTACAACGCGTCTCGTGGGTACGCACCGTGTGAGCGCCAGGATTATTCCGTCCCGTAGTCAGTTTCTAATTCAACTGATCAGAACGGGGCCATGGCCCACACGAGACAGCATTGCTGGCAATCATCCGTGCCAGATATCTCGGGCTCGCGCCTGGTGGGCACGAGTGGCCCTGCATGGCCATGCATCGTGGTGCGCAAAAATTCGGAAATTTCCAAATTTTAATTTCCGCGTGTGCGCGCAACAAGCTTCCTCCACACGTGGCATCGTCGATTAGGCCGGCATGGCCGTGCACCGTGGTGCGCAAAAATTCCAAAATTTCGGAATTTAATATAGATGCACGCTGGCCACAAGCGCCACTCGCGCATGGCGGCGGTGATTAGGCCGATTTTGGCGCGCTCGCTGCCGCTCAATCCGCCTCCGAAAGCGTGCAACCATGGCTGGCGGTAAGTTGGCCTCTGGCTCCCAGGTGTCGGCCTGGGGTGTATAACCGAGCCAGCGCACGCGAAAACGCGAATTTCCAGCGTCATCAACTCGCTCCTCTTGGAGGTCATCAATGGTGTACTCCCGCGTCGAGTACCCATCGTCCTCGTTTTCATTCAGCTCTTTAGCTGGTATGGCTGTCACCCTAGCCTGTCGGCGTTTCCATCTTGAGAAGCGGCGAGGCTCCCGCGAGTCCCGCGTAGGGGACTTGCGGGGGCCGGCATCCTGTGGGTTCTCACCCGGTACAGGATGACTTAAGCCACTGCTCGTGCTCTCTGGCGTATCTTTTGCACCATCCTTGAAGAACTGATTATCGTCAGGATTAGCGTCCTCGTGGGGACCGTTGGAGGCGTCACCCTCCTCGTTAGGCAGGGTGGCTGCCTCGACACCTCGCCGGTCGTTTGTAGGCCCTAGCGGGCGTGAATTCTCGCTCAGCTTAGCAGCTGTGGGCGCGGTTTGGACCTCTTGGTCGGGCAAACCATCACGGTGGCTAGTGGCCTCGTCGCTCTCCACCCTCACTGGCGAGTGGGGGAGGGGAGTTTCGCCCTGGCTCTCCGGCTCCACGCAGGGGACGCCGTCCCTTTCCTCAACCCTAGCGGGTGTGTCACCGCCAACATCCAGGTTGTCTTTCTCCTCCAGGGGAGTGTTGGCCGCTGGTCGTACGCGGTCCGAACTTACCCGTTCGGGTATCCCATCTATCATCACATCCAGTGTGTGGCCGTGGTTAGAAATGACGGTATACGGACCCATGGACTGGAAGTCTAACTTATTCCTCGTTCGACCGAGTATCGTTGTCTCCTGCGACGTGTTGCGGAGGTCTAAGTAAACTTGATCTCCCGCGCGTAGGCGTATGTTCGGTGACCGGACCGCCTTGTCAAAATCCCTCTTGTAGCGGGCTTGCATCTTCGCAAGAGACCTATTCGCCTTAGCATATTGGTGGCGTAGGCGGTCCTTCCACGTCGCCCGTGTCCAGGTAACGGAGTCAGCTTCCAGCTGTAGTTCTGCCAAGCCGAGTTTTGGCGGCGGGCGTGTCAGTACCAACTCGAATGGTGTAGTATTCGTCGAACGATGTATACAGCGATTGTACGCGTATGCAAGGACAGGCAAATATTCGTCCCAATTACGATGGTCATCGGATACGTAGTGTCTCAGCATGGATGCGAGCGTCCGATTAAATCGTTCCACCTGCCCGTTTGTCTGCGGGTGATAAGTGGTGGTGGTCATCGGTTTGACGCCGAGTATGACGCATGCATCGACAAACGCCTTCGAGCGGAATTGTGGACCATTATCCGAAAGGATGGTACGTGGTGCCCCGTACGTGAATACCCATTCTTCGACGAATGCCTTCACGACTAAGTGCGCTTGTATCGAGCGCATGGCCACCAGTCGGCACAACTTGGAGTACCGGTCCATTATGACAAGAACGTGCACGCGACCGCGTGAAGTCCGCGGCAGTGGCCCCATGAGGTCGATTGCCACATCCTCTAGCGGCTTCACAGCCGGAAATAGCTTGAGCGGGTTAGTGTGCTTGGACAGTTGAATACGGTCCTTCGCGCACGTCTCGCATCCTCGCACGGTGGCGTATACATCCACGATCATCGTTGGCCAGTACAGACCCTGTTTAAGGGTCTCGTACATCCTTCTTATGCCTGGATGACCTGCCACCGCAGAGTAATGGTAGCTATGCAGTAGCCTGGGCCGAAGAGATTCGGGGACAACGACCTGACGCTCCCCCGTAGAGGGGGACTGGCGTACGAGTATCCCTTGCTCTGTTAAAGAGTATGGAGAGTCCGCGTCGGAGTCACTCTTGTGAAGGAGTGTTTGGCAAAGAGAGTCGTGAGACTGTGCCATGATCCACTCGTTCTCCGAGATATTCTCAGGGACGATATCCTGTACCGCTATTAAGCAGGGAACAGCATGGTCCAACGGTTCTGGATACATGTCCATGAGGGAATGCCAACCCTCTTCCTCGGTCGCGAGCGGGTTCCGTCTCTCCCCTTCTTGGAGTAAGAACGTCGGTATGTCTTCCTCCAGTGGGGTACGGTCTTCTCCGGTAGTCTCGATCGGAGACAATGCGTCCGGTACGACATTCTTGATCCCAGGTCGATACTGAATGTCGAAGTCAAACTCAGAGAGTCTCAGCCGCCAATGGGCGAGTCTTCCCTCCGATGGAGTAATGGACAAGATCCACGTGAGTGAATTATGGTCCGTTCTCACGGTAAACCGTGTTCCCTCGAGATAGGGGCGTAGTAAGCTAATTGCCCAGAACACGGAGAGGCATTCCTTCTCCGTAGTGGAGTACTGGCGTTGGGTATCAGACAAAGACTTACTCCAATATCCTACCGGGTGTAGTATGCCGTCGTCCTGCTGTTGCAGCAGGGCGCAACCCATCTGTCCATCCGAAGCATCCACGTCCAACGTGTAGGGCCATCCAGCGTGCGGGAGGCAGAGGACTGGTGGCGACACCAATGCCGTCTTCAATGCCTCGAAGGCGCTAAACTGCTCCTGGGTCGGCGGGCCCAACTCCACAGGCATGCCCTTCTTAAGAAGTTCGTTTAACGGAGACGCTAATTTGGCGTAGGATTGCACAAATCTCCGATAGACATTGCAAGAACCCAGAAAGCTACGCAATTACGTCTGCGTCTTCGGGTATGCCGATTCTTGAATCGCCTGTAGGCCGGTAGATAAGACTTCCAGCTTACCCGGCCGTATTCTGTGGCCGAGGTAGTCGACACTCTTGCGGAAGAACTCGCTCTTCTTGAATTTGAGCGTGACTCCTGCTTGCCGCAGAATTGCCAGTATGGTGTCCACGTGATGGACGTGTTCCTTCTCGTTGCGAGAGAAGATGATGACATCGTCAAGGTACACAAGGCAGAATTGCCACTTGACTCCTGACAGGAGGATATCGAGCGCCCTCTGGAACGTCGCGGGGGCGTTCGTCAAACCGAATGGCATTCGAATGAACTGGTAGGAGCCAACGTGCGCCGTGAAGGCCGTCTTCTCCTTGTCTTCCTCGGCAATGGGAATTTGCCAGTACCCACTATTGCAGTCGAGCGTTGTGAATATCGCTGCCTCCCCCAAGGAGTCTATGCAGTCATCCATACGCGGTATTGGATATGCGTCCTTGACGGTGACTGCGTTCAGCCGGCGATAATCCACGCAGAAACGTGACGAGCCGTCCTTCTTCGGAACAACAACCACGGGGCTTGCCCATTCCGTCTGGGCGGGTTCGATAACCCCAGCCTTCAACATCTCCTGCACTTGTGCAGTGATAATCTCGCGGTTCTTATGTACCGCTCGGTATGGGGCTTGGCGAACTGGCTTCGTATCCGGCTTGAGCTCGATACGGTGCTCTGTCGCAGAGATCTCCCCCAGGTGCCCACTCCACATGGAGGCGTGCTTTTCCAGCATCTTGACTATCTCCTTCTGCAAAGAAGTGTCGGATAACTCCATGGTTTTGCAGACAATTTCCTTCCAATCGGGAGTCCGTTCGACCTCACGGTTGCTTTCTTCTCGGGCATGAGTGGGGATTAGTGTGACGCTGGTGGGCCGTGCGTCATTGGGGCTATGGTCCCCTTCCTCTCCGACGAGGAGTAATGCAGTTGGGGGACCGTCTGTGGTACCCAATACCATACCCTTTGGTAGACGGATTTCCTTCTTCCCGAAGTTTGCAACTTCGACATCGAACGGCAGGAGCGGCCTTACCGTGGCGATACCATTCGCCATTTGCACTCCCTTCCAGTTGAGAAGCTGTTTTCTTGGGTATCAGAACCCTCGTGCACGAGTCGTTGGCTACGGCAGCCACTTTAGTCACCTTCCCGGATGGAAGTATGACCGGTCTAGCGACTCGAATGGAGAATTGCTTCGGCTTGGCCGAGGCTTTTTCTCCGTTCGGGGTCTTCGGGGGCGGAGCCTTACTCCACCCTATCGGTATACGTTCTTGGTTGTGTTGCAGCACAAATACTCGCTTCCGAGGGTATATCGCCTCAACGTGGGTATCGATAAAATCACACCCCAGAATGCAGGGTACTGCTAAATGTTCCACAACCAGGAAGCGCTGTCTAAGCGGAGAACGACCAACCAATATTTGCATAACCACCACTGCAACGGGTGGTATGCGTCGGCCGTTCGCGTCTACGACCTTCACGTTCGCAGACAGTTTATCAACTGAAAACCGCTCTCTCCAGTCGAAAGGCAGCGAGCCTTGCCTTAGAATGCTGAGGCTCGCGCCTGTGTCCAGCACAGCAGCCAAATAGCTGTAGCTTGACTTGGATACGCCCAACATGGCGTCCACACGGTAGTTCCGTGTGCCAACGGCTATCACAGAAACGGCCTGGCCTACGTTCCTACTTCCTGTAGTCACGAGCCTCCCAGGCGGTTCCTGTGCGTCAGGGGGAAGTCGTCCGGGGGCCGTAGTTTCCCGATCGACTTTGTCAACGCTCATCAGCGGCAAATTTGCGAGTACCGCTTTACTGAGCGTTGTAGAGTACGGAGGCGGTTCCCCTACATCACCTCCTCCAGCTCGTTTTCCGGGTGAGGGGCGGCATCTGACGATGCATCACTATCATCATCTGAGTGATCTTCCTCTCCACCAAGCGGAGTATTAGTATCCGGCTCTACGACCAGAGCACGGAGCTGCTCCAATTCTTGGCGGTTGAATGGATCCTTGACCTGCGCGTCTTTGATCGTCATACGCACTTCGCGAGGCAACAACCGGCATTGCGTCATGACATGTCCTTTCTTGCGACAGATTAGACACTTGACGTGTGTCCGTCTCATCCCTTGCGGACGGGGGTACGCTGTCTTCGGGTATTCTGTACGGCTGGTCGGCCGGTTGTAGCCTTCCACCCTCCTTTCGTTGGAATGTATGTTGTCCGACAGGTTCAATTCCAGCTGACGCTACGTTCGCGGGGTACTACCCAGGAACGTAGTACGTTCCTCCCGGCGCGTCACCCCGCTGGAGCCCCTTGTGAGCGAAGATGCCGGGGACTCCGATGAGAGCGGTGGTTCTCCTTCCATGCCGACGGCGAATATTTCCCCACTTCCAGTGGCATCTTCGTGAGGCTCCGTCTCCAATGGAATGGTATTCACTTTAGGGGATTTTTCAGGGGATTGGGCTTCAATGGATGTGCTGAGCGGCAGGATAGGGGCAGTTCGGGGATGGGATGGGGGTGCGAAATTTTCGTTTGAGGTGCGTCGTCTTAGGGGGAAAAAGCCTGTCTCGGGGGCTTGTTTCGCTCTCGAACGTGAGCTTCGGGGTTCGGGGATAGGGGCTTCTCCGCTGCAGGGGGAGTATGTGGCTTGACTCCTTCCGGGGTAGGGGAGAGGCAGATAGAGGTTGAGTTGCAGGCAGGCTATGTTTCGAGCCAGTACCAAGTTGAACGCCGATTGGTGAGAAGGAGAACGTTTCGACTTTATGTCTTCTTCAGCTCCTTACCTCTCGGGGTCAGGGACTGGTCCTACCTACCTGCTATTTATGTACCTCTAGGGCTCCCGTAGGGGGTTCTAAGGGGGGTGTTTGTATCGAAACTATTATGGGGTATTTCGGGGCTCAAGTGGTCCAAAGTTGGGACCCTTCGGTCTCTGGTTGGGGACCTGGTTGAGCTTCGGATATTCCCAGCTAGCTTTGGCCGATATCACTTTCTTTCCGAGCTTGTCGAACTCATGGTAAATGATTGTCGGAGGCCAGTTATCCATAATTGTCTGTTGCTTCTTGTCGTAGGCTCCCGGTTTCTTTTGTATTAATACTTTTTCCATCGGGTGTTTGGCGAGAAGTCCTTTCCAATACTTGTAGGTGTCATCATTGTACCAGGTCAACACAATGTCTTTTGTTTGTGTCTCCCTTGTCGTTTCTTCAAAGATGTACCTTTCCCTGTCCTCAAACTTGATCTTGCTCCACTTCTGTTTGATCTTCAGTGGGTCGTAGCCTCTTTGTAAGAGTCCTTTGAAGATATGAGCCATTGCCTTCAACCATTCTGTCTTGTCACTTGTGTTTCGCAGTGTGCGAATTGCTTCGCCGGTGACGATCCCTGTCTTCATTGTGCCAGGGTGGTGACTTCGTGCAGGAAGGTAGAGAAGCTTGTTGGTTGGCTTGAAGTAGACTTTCAAGTCCAGAGTCCGTTCCTCCTTGAATCTTGTTCCTTTGTAGACCGTGATGTCGAGGTAGGTCGCTGTTTCTGAACTTATGTCATGTGTGAGGCTTAGATTCGATGCCTGATTGAGTCTTGTCATGACTTGGTTCGCTTTTTCCAGTGTCTTGACCATGAGCAATCCGTCATCGATGTATCTGCTTTGGAAGAGAATATCTTCGTCTTCCAGTACTTCTTTGAACTTGAAGTATAGATACAAATTGGCGAATGGCGGTGCGACTTGTGTGCCTGTCGCGGTGCCTACCATCTGCCTGTAGGTTTGTCCTCGAGCTGTCACGTAGTTATTGAACATGATTAGCTTGAGGACTTTCGTCCAGAAGTTGTTGTCTTCTTGCATGACTTCGAGATTCCTTTGTAATGTCTCCACTGCATCTTGTAGGTTGATGCTGGGGTATAGTTTCTCAACGTCATACGTCACAAACACGTATGGTGTGTCTGTATTGAAGGTTTCCAATCTTCTTACCACATCTCTTGAGTCCTTAGCGATTTCCAAAATGCCATCAGATATCCCTTGAAGTGTTTTAGCCAAGGCTTTGCTCAAGGGTGCAAGCATGTAAGAATGCTGTGGGGAGATGGGTCTGCTTCCTAGCTTCTTTTTGTGAAGCTTGGGGATGACGTAGAATGGGCAGGCTTCTTTTGCTTCTTCAGCAAACTTGATCATTTTCTGTCTTTCCCATTGTCTTATACTCTTTGTGAGTCTGAGTATATTCGTCATTCTTTGAAGGATCTCCGAGTGGGGGAAGCTATCCACCTTGACATATGTGGGTTCATTTAGATTTTCCATGAGCATCCCATTGTATATGTCTCCTCGAATTGCAACAAGGCCGAAATTTTTGTCTGCTTGTTTCACGATGACATTCATTTCTTTGAGGTCTTGTATGCCCTTCTTCAATACTCTTGTCAGAGGTTCACTGAGTCTCGGGGTGAGACGGGCGATGTATCTCAATGAGTTGAGTTTCCATGCCTTCCAGTTGTCCCTCTCTTGTGACGAAAGAGTATTGATTCTCCCCTGAAACTTATCGTGGACGTTGTTGATAAGTAGTGCCATTGAGTTCTTGAGTCGTTTGTTGAACGCGAATTTGTGTCCGATCTTGAGAACTGCTTTGGCTTCAGGAGAGAATTTGTCCACACTTACGCCTATTGGCGTGTTGAACGCTTGGAGGGGCCCGGGCGTCCTTGGGTGTCTTTTGCGGAACCGGGCTTGGCTTTGTTTCCTTTTCCTCCGTTCTTGTGTGGCTGTTTCTGGTTGGGCTTTTTGCTCTGGCCTCCACCAACAGCTTTTGTCGGCTTGGCTCCTCCTTTTGGGAGGGCGGTTGCTAGTTGCCTTTCCAGTTTTTTGACCTTGAGTTCCATGGCTTTGATCCTCGAATCATCAGCTTGATTCTGAGCGGGTTGCTCTAGGATCATATTGGTTCTCTCCTCTTCAAGCCTCGCGGCTTTCTGAGTGGCCCATTTTTGTTTGGCTCTCCGTTTGAGAAGGTCATTTGTTCTCAGTTTCTTTTCCACTTGATCTTGTTTGGTCTTGAGGATGTTAATCCATTCGGCCAGCGTGTGATCGATTGTGACGTGTGGATAAGGGTTGAGGCCTTCTTCGTTGAGTTGCGTGAGAGTGGTGTGTGTGTCAATTTTCCATTCACGCTCCAACTCGGTGAGCTCCTTTTTGATGTCCAAGACTTCTGACTTGCGCGCTTGTATCCCTAGGTATATTTCATTCAGGGAGTATGCGTTAGAATGTTGGATTGATGGATTTTCAAATTTTTGTGGCAGAAGAAAATTATTCAATGCGGCTTTGATTTGGACAAAATCGTAATTCCTAATTTTTTCGATATTCTGGACGAGATTCGCTTTGCGGGGAGGCACTGATCAGAATTCACTAGATAATTTTTTTTCTGCGGCAGAATTGATTGCAGACGAGGTCTTCGACTACCATGCCTTTGCTCTACTCTACGAGCTGTGCGACACTGAGCTGAAGCTAAAAAATGTGCCATGTCCCTACCACTTGGCCTGTAGTACCAGCACTTTGCCAATGTGTTCTCGACTCGGTCGGGAGAAGAGAAGTGGTAATTCAACGTATTATGCGCTTATTCGCAGCAGAGGTTAATCACAACAGTTCTGTATTTACCTGAGCTACTAGACTAGGCTGGAGAATTCTTTAAACTGAAAAAGACCTTCACAACATCCATCAGATTCAGAGAGCCGTTTGTTGAGGTAGAGGTTGCCCAGTCTAACAATTCTTTAGCGGCATTGACGTGTTTTCCCGGAGCTTGGGAAATAACAGAAGGCCAGCAAATGTACCCAGGTTCGGCATGCTCGAGATCATTGCGACTGGAAGATCTTGAAGCTAGCAGGAAACAGAGATGAAGGGACGCCAAAATCGGACATCGCTTTCTCGATCCGAACTCTCCGTCCCTATGAAGCGGCTCACCCTTGAACTCATTCATGCGACATGCGTAGCAGAGAAAACGAATACCCAATGAAATTTTGTGGGATTCTATAGCGGATGAGCTTAGAGCGGGACATTTTGCTGCGTCATGTCCTGGGAGAAGGCATCGGAAGCATCTGTTCTTCAGACAGGAATTTTTCGTATCATGCCATTCATTGTTTTCGACAATACACACTATACACTTTCCAGAAAGCTTGGATATTCGCTGATGAAATTCATGTATCTGTGCTGTAACCTTTCTTGATGTTGCAGAACAGAATGAAATGTCTCTCGAAACCGTGCTTCCAAGTATTTCTCCGGTGTTCTTGGCTCTGGTAGCATTCTTAGTTTCAGCTTGTATTTTGAGAGGGGCTCTTCCACATTTCTCTCCATGAATCTGGGAGCCTGATTTTGTCTTGTATTCTCGAATTGGACAGTCTGAAGGTAATCGAAGCGTATCATGCTCAGTGGTAGGAAATGTAAACTTACATACATCGCACCAAACCGAAGAATCATCCGAAAGAACTGCACATATATCTGATGAAGATCCATCTACTGCCGAATATAAAAGCTGTCGACGGCATTGAACCGATTGTTCAGCCCATGACACAAAATGGCCACCATAGTTGGCATGGCCATTAATTTCATCTTTCCCGAAGGAAGCCCACGTCGGTTTCAAGACTGTATGGAAATACTTCGCGTTGAATATCACAAGACATGTAGCTGGAGACCCACTTCTCCCTATTACCATGTTACGGCGTTTTCAAGTCCAGTCCCGTGCAGGATCCTGGGATCGGAGGTACACAGGATCCAAGTCCTATTGGTCGGACGGTGATGCTGGGAGAAAACAGACTGGAACCGGGACAATAGGGGTGTGTAAAAGTGTCTGGAATGTAAGTCCGACAGTGGTGGAGGTGAAGTCCGACAGCGGAACTGTAGTGCACGGGCGGGTTTTCGGTGCAGACAAGTCTGAGTATTACGTAGGTGAACGGGACAGTATTGTGAGGCGGAACTGTTATAATGTGTATGAAGGAGACTGGTATGACTTGGAAGTCACTGACGGAGTATTGCAATAGGACCGATGTGGATAATATGTATGAGGGGTTGTTTGTGAGGGAAGGGCCACGACGACTGGCTTGTTGTCTGGATTACAGTGTAGTTTATAATATGTATGAGTTGTATGATGACGGTATATATAATTCTGTATAACCTGAGACGCATTTAGTCGGGGCAGTGGTTCACTACGGTGTTGAAAAGGGGGCCTCAGACAGTACTGCGAGACAGTGATTTTTACTGTCTGAGACAGTAAAAATCACTATGCGGCAAATGAAAATTAATGCCACACTTGGAGACAGTGATTTGCACTGTCTGGCAGACAGTACGGAACACTGTCTGCAGACAGTAAAAAACACTGTCTCACAGTACTGTCTGAGGCAGTGAATGGAGACAGTAAAAATTAATGATTTATTCAATAGTTGGATATGATGTAATTTACTGTACTGGGCAGTGTTGGCGGATAGTGTTTTGTATTGGCCAAGGCAACATGGCCGGATAGTGAAATACGCTGCCTGGGACAATAGATGGGACCAACACGGTGCACTGTCCTGGGTAGTACCTGGAGACAGTGATTTTCACTGTCCTGGGCAGTACCTGGAGACAGTGATTTTCACTGTCCTGGGCAGTACCTGGAGACAGTGATTTTCATTGTCCTGGGCAGTACCTGTAGACAGTACTTTGTGCTGCCCTGGGCAGTACCTGTAGACAGTACTTTGTGCTGCCCTGGGCAGTACCTGTAGACAGTATTTCGTGCTGCCCTGGGCAGCACCTGTAGACAGTATTTCGTGCTGCTCTGGGCAGCACCTGGAGACAGTATTTCGTGCTGCCCTGGGCAGCACCTGGAGACAGTAAAAGTAGTGTCCTGATATAGTAAAATTCGGTGTCTGGGAGTGGTGGATGAGATGGAGCGTCACGCTGTCGTGGGCATCTTTCTGGGGTAGAGGAAGGCAGTTCTAGCGCTATGAGGATGGGGCATGGACGGTATTCATATGGGAATGGACAGAATAGTACGGCTAGGAATTTTTATTTCGTAATGACTATGAGCTAGCGAGAGGTATACGCGGTAGGATAGGTAGCAATCTAAGAGGGTGCGATATGGGAAGCTTCACTCTGGATTTTTTTATTTGCGCAGGCTACATTGAGAATAAACAATCTCTATGTAAAAATGCTACTACAACTAACACTATTCCGACGAGTAAAACTAAAACTACTAGAAAAGTCTAGAAATCTATCAACTGATTGAGCTGCATGAATAAGCTAGGAAATGAAGAGAAGAAGAAAAAATGATGTAGAGAAAGGAAACAAGTTAGTGACGTTGAATTGGAGAGGGAAACTGATGGTTACCAGGAGACTAACGTACCTTAACGAATACCATTGCATTCCAAGTTGAGATAGGTACTCACGGGCAGAGGAGATAAGAAAAGTATTGGAGAAGTGGTAAGAGAGGAAGATAAATGAAAGGAGAAGTGGAAAACTCACCGACTGGAAACCTGAGAAAACGAATAGAATACTGGGTTAGTGGCGTGAAATGTGGAGACGTACCATCTATACCGGTATAAAACAAAGGATCAATAATTACGCTCTGGAAGCGGTCGCTTCCAGAGCGTAATTATTGATCCTTTGTTTTCCGATGGATATGGAGATGGAAACAGGGATTTCCAGAATCTGTCGTTTAAGTAGTACTCTACGGGCGGAAAAGACGTGTAGGAGAACAATAGAGGGATAATTTCGAAACAGAGCGGTGGGATGGGAGGCCCAGTAAAACGATGCCTAGGGTGCGAATTATGCTTGGAAGCACATGATCTGGCAGAAGAGGCGCACATGATCGACCGCCTTTTATTGTCTAGAATGACGTCATCACTACAGAAATATAGGAAAAACACTAGCATATGAGGCCAACAGGAAAGGGGGAGGTGAAGAGTAAGAAAAATGGCGCACTTTCCTGGACGAGGAGTCCGCGCTTCCAGTGATGATGTGGATGGTATATATGGATGACGTCATTGCATGCTTTGAGAACACTTGGCAGGCAGGCTAAGCGGGCCACGTGGATGGTGGCGGTTAGGAGACAGCAGTGTCGAAGAATTTTTATAATTTTCATGTTGCAAGCGAGCAGTGAATCTGCATTGCAATATATAAATTTATGCCAATTTAAGATATCACACGGAGTATGATTTAACGAGAGATCTTGTTTTCACCTTGTGAATAGGGCCGAGAATATGGTAGAGTATACGAGTAGGAACTACGTGCATGAGAAAATCATATTCAGTATTAGTTCTTAGAGCATCACTGCGTAATAAACGGAAATGGATACATCTTGGCCGGGTTTGTGTTTAGGGAATGCGATACAACATAGCAAAACGATGTTGAGTAAGGTAAGCCCGGATGGAATAACAATCATTCTGCATAAAGTAATGAGATAATGAGCATAGGACAAAGCGTTGTGGTGAACGAGTTCATTAGATCGAATGAAAGCCGGGAAAGGTTTCGCAACGGTTGAATGTAGTGGCGAAGAAGTAGCGGAAAAGATTAATTCTCCTTTAGCGAGTGAGACAAGCATCAATATTGCTCAGTATAGTTCGTCTGAGGTGCAAGTTGATCCTTACAAATTGAATGTCAGAGGTCGTTCGCAAGTGGTTGAAGAAGTCTGCAGCTGCAGCACTAGTGATGGAGCAATTCGTGCGAACGGGTTTGAGAGCAGAAAACTCGAAAGAGGACAGGGATACTGATCATCGCATTGGAAAGCACATTTTTCGTCCTTGTAGACTTACATGAAGACGTGATAGACAGAAGAAGTCTGAGAACCAAGAACGGGATGTTTCCAAACAGTTTTTATGACAAACTGGAATATGCTACGGGGACAAAGGCAATGTAGTTTACCAAGGTCGAAGAGGAAAGAGAACGGAGTCGTATGACCCCCGGAGAAATAGAACAAGCACTTTCTGTTGGTGAAAAAAGCAGAAGAGGAAGAAAATGCTGTGGCATAAGTAGAACAGGGAAATAATTCTATAAAGAAGGAAAAAGTGGAAACTCCTGATTTTTCTCAAGCAGAAGAGAGATTATCTGCCAAAGCCCAAGCAGAACAGGGAGTTTCTGATGTCGTGGAGCAAGAACAGGAAATCACTCCAATTGTCGTGACTGAAGAGGTGATTCCTGTTGGTTCCAAAGCAGTATAAGAGACATTCCTCTAGAGGTGCACCTTTAAACACCTCAAAAGGAGCAGAAGACCGTCTTGCTGTAGCAAAAGTCGGAGAACAGAAAGGTCCTGCTAAACGTCTTGCTGTGCTCGAAAAAGAATAGGAACGTCTTTTAGGGGATTAGGGGATTAAGGGATTTTTTAGGGGATTTATTAGGGGATTAAGGGGATTAAGGGATTAGGATTTAGGGGATTTAGGGGATTTTTTTAGGGGATTAGGGGATTAGGGGATTTTAGGGGATTAGGGGATTAGGGGATTAGGGGATTAGGGGATTAGGGGATTAGGGATTAGGGGATTAGGGGATTAGGGGATTAGGGGATTTAGGGGATTAGGGGATTAGGGGATTAGGGGATTTAGGGGATTAGGGGATTAGGGGATTAGGGGATTTAGGGGATTAGGGGATTAGGGGATTAGGGGATTAGGGGATTAGGGGATTAGGGGATTAGGGATTAGGGGATTAGGGATTAGGGGATTAGGGGATTAGGGGATTAGGGGATTAGGGGATTTAGGGGATTAGGGGATTTAGGGATTAGGGGATTAGGGGATTAGGGGATTAGGGGATTAGGGGATTAGGGGATTAGGGGATTAGGGGATTAGGGGATTAGGGATTAGGGGATTAGGGGATTAGGGGATTAGGGGATTAGGGGATTAGGGGATTAGGGGATTAGGGGATTAGGGATTAGGGGATTAGGGGATTAGGGGATTAGGGGATTAGGGGATTAGGGGATTAGGGGATTAGGGGATTAGGGATTAGGGGATTAGGGGATTAGGGGATTAGGGGATTAGGGGATTAGGGGATTAGGGGATTAGGGGATTAGGGGATTAGGGGATTAGGGGATTAGGGGATTAGGGGATTTAGGGGATTAGGGGATTAGGGGATTAGGGATTAGGGGATTAGGGGATTAGGGG
>JALQPE010000739.1:0-20121 GCA_030407315.1 Asparagopsis taxiformis | reverse complement strand
GGTCTGTGTTTTCGGAAGTGGACGCGGACGTCCAGTCTCTCTAGTACGGGTCCTAGTCGGCCCCGAGATTTACTAGAACAAATGAACGTCCGCGTCCGAAAAAAAATAAAAATTTTTTGGATGCGGACGTCCACTTTCTCTAGTACGTTCGGCGGAATACTAGGACCCGACATCCACTTTCTCTAGTACGTTCGGCGGAATACTAGGACCCGACATCCAATTTCTCTAGTACATTCAGCGGAATACTAGGACCCGACATCCAATTTCTCTAGTACATTCAGCGGGATCCTAGGACCCGACATCCACTTTCTCTAGTACGTTCGGCGGAATACTAGGACCCGACATCCACTTTCTCTAGTACGTTTGGCGGAGTACTAGGACCCGACATCCAGTTTTTCTAGTACGTTTGGCCGGATACTAGGACCCGACATCCAGTATACAATATATCAGCAAAAACCCGGAGGGAAGAAATTACAGCGGATGGTAAATTAAGGGCCCATATCGGACCGTATTTTATTCTCTCATTTACGAAACTGCTCGTATACAATACGTCTCTCTAGAATAGGAAATACATATCTGGTCAGAATAGGAAATAAATACCCGGTTAGAATAGGAAATACGTATCAAGCCAGGATACGGAATATGTATCCAGCTAGAATATGGAATACGTATCCAGCCAGAATACAAAATACCTGTCAGCATACCGTCGATCACCCATCTCCCTCACTATCGCGTTCTCCCTACCATCCGAACGCCATGCACCACCATCCGCACATACTTCAAGAACCCTCACGACCTAGATTACAAAAAATCTGCTCCTTCCCAATACCATCCCCGCTTTCCTCGACACCACCCCAGCCCATTAAATCATCAAGACATGAAACACGAACATGGTCAGCAAAATCTTACACGACTTGAAACCCACTCTTACTTCTATCGTATGCCTGAAAATATACACATACCAGAAACACCTCACAGCTTCATTCCCCATCTTCCTAGATCCCTTCTTCACTCTCCCTGAGTCCTGCCATTCCTGCTTCACCACTCCTGCATCACATACACAACATCAACCCCAACAGTCAGATTCAAAAGCAACGCTTACCACGCCAGATATCTTAGAAAATCCCTTACTTACCTCTCATCCATCCTACACACAATACAAACCATGATCCAAAAACCTTGCAATGAATAATCAAAGTCAGCAGTCCATATCTTCGCAAAACAAGTCTTGGCGCTCAATGAAACTTACCTTCTGTCATCACCATTCCAGCATCACCTGCATAAAATCGAAATCAACCACAACAGTCGGACTCAAAACCCACATGTCCCTCTCAGCATACTCTCAAAACTTCCGCACTTTCCTTCGCTCGACACAATACGCACCATGACTGGATAAGCTTCCAATGAATAAATATCGCATTAACTGCAATAGTCAGATTCGAAACAAACACTTCTCTCGATGCATACCCTCAGAACTCACTTACTCTCGTTTCATTCTACACACAATACATACCAAAAGTCGAAAATCTCACAACCAACAAATGAAGTCAACATTCCGCATCTTCGCACCACCGGACTGCGCGCTAAATGCAACTTACCTTCCGTCATCACCATTCCTGCATCACCTACAAAAAATCGAAATCAACAACAACAGTCGGACTGAAAACCCATGCTTCCCTCGCTGCATACCCTCAGAACTCACTTACCCTCGTTGTATCCTGCACACAATAGAAACCATAAGTCAAAAATTGTACAAAAAAATGTAGTCAGCATTCCATATCTTCGCGCAACTTAACTAGGCGCTCAATGTAACTTACCTTCCGTCATCACCATTCCAGAATCACCTACAAAATCAACATCAACCACAGCAGTCAGACTCAAAACCCACATTCCACTCACTGCACCCCTCAAATGCTCACCTACCTCCTTTCCACCCTTCAGCAAATATGCACCATGACTCACTAAGCTCCCAATAAATAAATATTGCATAAAAGACGACAGTCACATTTAAAACAAACACTTCCCTCGCTTCATACCCTCAGGACGCACTTAACCTCTTCATCTCGTTGCATCATACAAACAATACAACCAATAATTCACAAATCGTGCAACGAAAAAATGTAGTCAGCATTCCATTTCATCGCGAAACCCGTCTTTCAGCTCAATGAAACTTACCTTACTTCATCACTATTCCTGCACCACCTATACAACATCAAAATGAACCAGAACAGTCAGACTAAAAACCCATGCATCCCTTATTGCACACCCGCGAGACTCACTTACTTACCTGCCTCCCATGGTTCACAACATGCAAACCATGACTCACGAAGCTTCTAATGAATCAATATCGCATCAACGACAACAGTACGACTCAAAACACACGCTTCCCTCGCTGCATACTCTCCAAACTGGCATACTCACCGTCGTTCTATCCTCTACACCAAACAAAGGAAACACGACCAAAGAACCTCAGCCAGTGACGGCGGAGAAGTGGAATTCCACAGGTTAACCTGCGGCGTCGACTGGACAGCTTTCAACGTCAGCTTAAGTCCTGCTGTGCATACTCCATATCATCGCCGGTATTGAGATTAATAATGGCCCAAGCCATGGTCTCTGAACTCCCGAATGATGAGATCCGGATCGAGAACATCGGAATGGTATAATCATATATATCACAATCCATTTGCTTCCCTTAAATGATCCCTGTAATATCCACTGTAAAGCACAAACTTATTCCATGAAGTTCGCAATTAATATAATTTTATTATTTCAAATGAATTAATTGAAAATCCATCTCCCACGGCGGTCATTCATCCTTCCAAGCGCACGTTGCCAGCAAAATGTGTGACCTAGCGGTGATGATTGATCGCTCAGGCACATTCCACCATTGGGCTGCCAGAAGTGAGCACAAAACTGATACCCACAAAACCACGAGAACATTACAAACGAGGTCTCGAACGCACATTTGGAGTACAATATAAATACTATACAACAAACTCTACTCGCTATCTCAGACGACGCGGCTCACAAGTGGCGTAGTCCCAATTTTCCGTAACGCCTTTCCTGATGCTTAAAAGTAAAAAACACGTCAAAACGTATATCAGAAATGAGTGCGAGAGTTTTCTGCACAGGAGATGCTGAGCCACCAAATTGATTTTTCGGAAATTTTAGAATTTCTGGGCTGGCCAGCAATGCAATCGAGCTGGACATCCACCGGACGTCCATTTCAGGTTGATCGTGAGAGAGTAGGGCGGGACCATGATGAAACAAGGACCAAGACCTGTCCCTGACGTGTTGAGCCTGAAATCGACCCTTCGTAAGACGCGATTTTGGCTTACAGTTAGTGCTTACAGAAGCCAGTGATGACCCCGGTCGGGGCAGCAGCCGGTTCCTGGGGCCGTTGTGGCCAAATTAGACACCTTGATTTGAATTGAAATTTGGGCTATTCTCAAAAACATGCACATGTGAACATGTTTTTGAGATGGGGGTCTGCCGTACGGCACAATCGACCCGCCCAAATCGATGATTTTTCACAATTTTTTTCTGCCCGAAATTTTAGAATTTCTGGGCTGGCCAGCAGTGCAATCGAGCTGGACATCCACAGGACGTCCATTTCAGGTTGGTCGTGTGCTGCCCACATCCATGCATTGCAGCAACTAAGCAGGCGGGCTCACTACTCATACAAAGTGCACGGAATATGAGTAACGTGATGTGTGAGTGTTGTTTGTCGTGAGGATGTAAGGTGGGACCATGATGAAACAGGGAAAAAGATGTCTCCCTAGCATAACTTGGGCTTGAAGCCTGGAATCGACCCTTCGTGAGATGTGGCTTTGCTTACAGTTGGTGCTTACAGAAGCCAGTGACGGCCCCGGCCGGGGCAGCAGCCGGTTCCTGGGGCCGTTGTGGCCAAATTAGACACCTTGATTTGAATTGAAATTTGGGCTATTCTCAAAAACATGCACATGTGAACATGTTTTTGAGATGGGGGTGTGCCGTACGGCACTTTCGACCGCCCAAATCGATATAATTTTGCAATTTTTTTCTGACTGAAATTTTAGAATTTCTGGGCTCGCCAGCAATGCAATTGAGCTGGACATTCACCGGACGTCCATTTCAGGTTGGTCGAGTATTGCACATGGATACAGTTTTGCAGCTATTTCTCAGCCCAACATTTTAGAATTTCAGGGCTGACCAGCAATGTAACCGAGCCGGACTTCCACTGGACGTCCATTTCAAGTTAGGCTAGTGCTGCACATTTGCTCGCATCGCAGCAACTAAGCAAGTGTTGACAGCACCGAGATGCCATGCAGACAAGGGGAATCGGCTGCAAACGGCTTCCCTGGTCGGCGGCTGGATGTCTGGATGTGAATGGCTGCAAGCATGGAAATCTTGCTACCGCACAGCGCATACACACTGCAGCAGCACATCACTGACGCATGCGAAAGTTGGGTGCTGCAGTGCGTGGTTGTTTGTGTGTTTTGTGTGTTTGTGTGTGTATGACGAACCTTGTGGTATCCCTAGGCGTGCACTGGTTCAAAAAGTTTGGACTGCCCCATCGGTCGTACTTTGGCGCATTTACATGCATCGGAGAACGACCAAGGAGGTAGAGCAGCAATCGCTGTTGGCTGAGCGTCCAAACTGGAGGGCTTGGGGCAATGGTTCTATAGCAGTCATTTATAGGACGCCCACCGTTGATGACTGAGATCCACGGTGGGTTTAGTATTCATGGTGTTGTCCTGCATTGGCGGACGTCGAAGACGAGTACTTCCAGTGAGCGTCCAAGGTGAACAGCTCAGCAGAGGATTATGATGTGGATGTGAAGGCATGGATGAGGCCAGCAGGAACGTTTCTGCAAGATGGGCGTGAGTGGGTAAGTGAGCGGGGAGGGGCCGCTCGGGGCGCTTGGTAGCTTCTGGGGCCGTTGTGGCCAAATTAGAATCAAGCCTATGTCCGGCGGACGTCCTGAATTGCTTTATTTTTTGGGCTATTCTCAAAAACATGCACATGTGAACATGTTTTTGAGATGGGGGTGTGCCGTACGGCACTTTCGACCGCCCAAATCGATGTATTTTTGCATTTTTTTTCTGACTGAAATTTTAGAATTTCTGGGCTCGCCAGCAATGCAATTGCGCTGGTCATTCACCGGACGTCCATTTCCATTTCAGATCTACTGGTTGCACTAGGCCTGAAAGTGTTTCTGGATAGGGCCGAATAACGACCTGGGCAGCACGCACTGCGTAAGATGATCTGTGTGATGCAGACTGCAAGGATTTCTATGGTGATTCTGGCTGGGGAATGTGGTAAGCTTGATTGTTGCGTGGCTTTGTATCTCCTTGCCTGCCATTTTGCTTGGATATTTACACGAGCGATCAAACCGAAGACGCCGACTCGGCACAACTACCAACTCTCCTAGCTTCGAGTCAGCGCCATCTAATTGCAACTTGTGACACTCAAGACGAATACGTTGTGCTGATCTCTGCAATGAAAATTGAGTTAGTGCTGCAGTTCTTTTGGTCGATGCCAATATGCAGGGATACTGTTTACACCTTTTGGGAGTCAAGAAGTTCTCAGATTGCAAATCAAATCAGATCATGGTAGAATATCTGACTTTTCTCTCTTCCCTTCACCACATCTGCATCCGGAGCTGAGCCAAGCTGAGCTGGAGGGAACCCGGCCGCTGACCCCTGTCATTCTCATAAAAATCTTTAATGCAATACTATTCGTGTATGGTAATGTAAGTGCTAATGAAAATGTATACAAGTCTAGAATAAACGTTGCAGTGGTTCTTTGTAGCTATCGATACTTGCTAAAAATCTGTAGCTTTTGCTTCTCGCATGGACGAGTTGCAGTCTTTGTGTTTGTTTCATTTCTGCCACAAACGAGAGGCAATCAGGGTCTGTGTGCACATAGAGAATGATTTAATATATGCGCTCATTGCCGTCGTAGATACTTTTAACAATGGCCAGTACGTTTCTCTCGGCCGCCGCCGGGTACGGTCGGACTGAAAGATCGGGGAGATGTGTGGAGAGTAGTGTTTGGATAGAGACGAACGTTGTGATGGATGGAATGGTGATGATTTCATGCTGAAGCGATGGGAGATGGATGGATATGGTTGAATGAAATCTAGTATTCCGAAGGAGGCCTTTTCTCGAGGAAGAGGCATTATATTCTCACAAAGCATGTAGATACTGGTTTCCAGTTTGGTATGCTATTGTAGCTCAATTCACATCTTATCTACACGTACGTATGGAGAGAGATCCAAGTGTGCGTGGCACAAGTCCAACGGTGAAACAACGCAGTATGAAACTACCACAGATAAGGCGGCGTACAAAATCCTCGACTCAAGGCAGCTCTCAGGCTTTCGTGAGCACCGACTTCGTTCCACCAAGATGTTGCGGAAATATGTGCTGGTCTAACTTGATACGACCATTGGACAGTTTTGCTCTCTAAGCAATGAGCGAAAAATCAATGATTGCGCGTGTCGTCGGTACGGTCTTGTAATGTTGGCTCAACCAATAACATCTAACGTTGAGTTATCCACCCTCCGCCGTGTCGTGTCGTAAATTTGCACAGAAAATTTGTTTCAAATCTTTGCTCCAATTATCAGCTCAAATACGGCATTGATCTCCAGCTTCATCTGGACAGAAACACCGATCGCTCGATGTCTGTCTCAGATAAACCGCAGTCAAACGCCATGCGGAAAGTTTCATCGCTTCCCGTTGCGACTGAATCTGCAAACGCCACACAAAAATTTGCCCTTTCCGCGTCCGGAACGAACGCCGACTACATGTCGTCAGGTTCCTGATCGACTGGATCGATGGAGCTTGCTCTGCAGGAGAGCAGGACAGGCGGTTTGTTATGCCTGGACAATTTCCATACCGATCTCCCTTCTTGAGTGCAAAATTACGAGTCTAGAAATTGACCTGCATCGGCTGCTGTATCACATCTGTGCTAAGGATTGATGATACCCGTACCGCTGAGAAATTGCAGCTCTGGTAACGTGGGGATGATGTGCTGAACACGCAGAACGCTGATCCATAACGGGACTGCTTCATAGGCATAGTACGGAATGTATTGAGACAGCCCAAGCGAATTCAGGAGGGAGCACCAGGGCAGTGCGCGGTGACTCAGCAGATACCAGTGGTGAGTGGTCTAAATGGGGCTACACACGAGTTTGTCAATGAACAGTCTAGTTTAGTTTGGAAATGTGTCGGATGGATGGTATGTTGTAAATGTCGACAGATTTGAGGAAGCGATAGAAGCAATCAGCACCGTGTAGTTGCATCAAGGCTTTAGTGGCCATTGCTAGAGAACTTTCTCCAATGCCCTTATTGCAGGATGGGCAGAAAACCCGGCCGGTTTCGAGATTGAAGAATTCATTGCGCAGATTGAATGAATGCAATTGACGGAGAATGCAGAAGTATACAATGGTATCGTTTTGCAGGGTGACGTAGGGGAAACATGTTGGGCTTGTTGGAAATGCTGAGAGCGATGATGAGATCCAGTCGTTTCCGTCGTAGATGGCAGTGCTTATTTTCTGCACGGCTAGCTTGTCTGCTGGGCGACTGGGCGGTATTGGCGTACGATGAAGCGGGACTGGTGGTGTTTAAATGACATTTTTTGTTTGAAGATGGATGTATGTGTGCGACTAGAATGTAGTAAGAGCATGAAAATGTTTATGTTTGATGGGCGTCGCATGTTGGGGGACTTTATGTCGTGTGGGGCAATAATGTATCAGGTATTTGAAGCAGACAGCAATCGCTTGAGCGCATATAGACGTCCGGTGAATGACCAGCGCAATTGCATTGCTGGCGAGCCCAGAAATTCTAAAATTTCAGTCAGAAAAAAAATGCAAAAATACATCGATTTGGGCGGTCGAAAGTGCCGTACGGCACACCCCCATCTCAAAAACATGTTCACATGTGCATGTTTTTGAGAATAGCCCAAAAAATAAAGCAATTCAGGACGTCCGCCGGACATAGGCTTGATTCTAATTTGGCCACAACGGCCCCAGAAGCTACCAAGCGCCCCGAGCGGCCCCTCCCCGCTCACTTACCCACTCACGCCCATCTTGCAGAAACGTTCCTGCTGGCCTCATCCATGCCTTCACATCCACATCATAATCCTCTGCTGAGCTGTTCACCTTGGACGCTCACTGGAAGTACTCGTCTTCGACGTCCGCCAATGCAGGACAACACCATGAATACTAAACCCACCGTGGATCTCAGTCATCAACGGTGGGCGTCCTATAAATGACTGCTATAGAACCATTGCCCCAAGCCCTCCAGTTTGGACGCTCAGCCAACAGTGATTGCTGCTCTACCTCCTTGGTCGTTCTCCGATGCATGTAAATGCGCCAAAGTACGACCGATGGGGCAGTCCAAACTTTTTGTACCAGTGCACGCCTAGGGATACCACAAGGTTCGTCATACACACACAAGACACAAAGACACAAAGACACAAAGACACAAAGACACAAAGACACAACACACAACACACAAACACACAAACACACAAACACACAAACACACAACACACAAAACACAAACACACAAACACAAACACACAAACACACAACACACAAACACAAACACACAACACACAAACACACAAACACACAAACACACAAACAACCACGCACTGCAGCACCCAACTTTCGCATGCGTCAGTGATGTGCTGCTGCAGTGTGTATGCGCTGTGCGGTAGCAAGATTTCCATGCTTGCAGCCATTCACATCCAGACATCCAGCCGCCGACCAGGGAAGCCGTTTGCAGCCGATTCTCCCTTGTCTGCATGGCATCTCGGTGCTGTCAACACTTGCTTAGTTGCTGCGATGCGAGCAAATGTGCAGCACTAGCCTAACTTGAAATGGACGTCCAGTAGAAGTCCGGCTCGGTTACATTGCTGGTCAGCCCTGAAATTCTAAAATGTTGGGCTGAGAAATAGCTGCAAAACTGTATCCATGTGCAATACTCGACCAACCTGAAATGGACGTCCGGTGAATGTCCAGCTCAATTGCATTGCTGGCGAGCCCAGAAATTCTAAAATTTCAGTCAGAAAAAAATTGCAAAATTATATCGATTTGGGCGGTCGAAAGTGCCGTACGGCACACCCCCATCTCAAAAACATGTTCACATGTGCATGTTTTTGAGAATAGCCCAAATTTCAATTCAAATCAAGGTGTCTAATCTGGCCACAACGGCCCCAGAAGAAGCCATCCGACGCCCCGAGCGGGGCCATCGCTGGCTTCTGTAAGCACCAACTGTAAGCAAAGCCACATCTCACGAAGGGTCGATTCCAGGCTCAGGCTCAATACGCCAGGGCGAAGTTTTGGTCCTTGTTTCGACATGCTCCCACCCCACTTTCTCACGACAAACACTGCTCATCCATCATGCTGCACATGCTACGTGCACTTCGTATGAGCAGTGGGCCCGCCTGCGTGGTTGCTGTAATGCGTAGATGTGAGCAGCATACGAACAACCCAGAATGGACGTCTGGTGGATGTCCGGCTCAATTGCATTGCTGGCGAGCCCAGAAATTCTAAAATTTCGGGCAGAAAAAAATTGTGAAAAATCATCGATTTGGGCGGGTCGATTGTGCCGTACGGCAGACCCCCATCTCAAAAACATGTTCACATGTGCATGTTTTTGAGAATAGCCCAAATTTCAATTCAAATCAAGGTGTCTAATTTGGCCACAACGGCCCCAGGAACCGGCTGCCGCCCCGACCGGGGTCATCACTGGCTTCTGTAAGCACCAACTGTAAGCCAAAATCGCGTCTTACGAAGGGTCGATTTCAGGCTCAACACGTCAGGGACAGGTCTTGGTCCTTGTTTCATCATGGTCCCGCCCTACTCTCTCACGATCAACCTGAAATGGACGTCCGGTGGATGTCCAGCTCGATTGCATTGCTGGCCAGCCCAGAAATTCTAAAATTTCCGAAAAATCAATTTTGTGGCCCAGCATCTCCTGTGCCGAAAATTCCCGCGCTCACTTGTGATATACGTCTAGACGTGTTTCGCACTTGTACGCATCAGGGAAGGCGTCACGGAAGGTTGAGACTACGCTACTTGTGTACCGCGTCGTCTGAAATAGCGAGTAGTGTTTGTTGTATAGTTGTGGAGTATGCGTCTGGTGGTTTGTAAAGCTTGCAGAACGGGATAGGGATGTGGGTGGCTCCATTTTATGAATACATGAATACAAATATTCAGGGTTGACGAAGCGGAAAGGCATACGCTCATACATGTTTGAGTTTGCATAGTGGAGAAAATATTTACATCGAAATTTACATGGAAGAGATGGAGGTTTTAAGGATGAGGTATGAGAGGAAGAAAATTCTTCTGTGGTATGAGGATGTGTTCTGTGGGGGGTGGATGGAATCTTGGGATGGGATGGTACAGGGGGAAGTGGAAATGTACGGAGTGCGGGTTTAGATTGGAGTGTGATTCGGAGAGGAGTGCCGACAAGCATATTATGGGGATTGGGGAGACGCTGCGGGGTGTTGGGGTAGTGAGGGCGGAGGAGGTGTTTAGGTGGGACCGTAGGAGGGTGCGGTTGAAGGCCCCGAGAGGAGGGGGTTTTAGGAAAGTGAGGAGAAAGAGGTGGGAAGGGGGGTGGCGTCTGTTCTGGCTGTGGTGAGTGGGGATGTGATGGGGAAGAAGAGGGTTATTGTATTTGGGGAGGGAGGGGAGTGGGAGGATGGGTGCGAAGTGGGGGGTTGATATGTGTTTCAGAGCGGGGAGGTTTCTGGGGAGACGGCGGGGGAGCGGGAGCGTGGGCCGGTGGTGGTGGTGGTGGTGTATACGGTATCGAAGATGCGGATGGCGTGGGGGCATGGAGCAGGTGAGGGAGGGAGGGGTGGAGCAGGTCGAAGAGTAAGCTGCAGGGGAAGTTTGTGGAGAGGGCGAAGGAGAGGGGTTGAAGGTAGAGGAGAGAGGGTATTGAAGAACAATACGTTGCAAAGGTGATGGGGGAGAGCATGGTCGAGGGGATAGGGGATGTTTTTCCCTATTCTGAGGTAGTATGAGGACTGGTTATAAGAAATCTGTACGGTAGAGCAGAAAAGTAGGTATGGAATGGAGGTGTGCACCGTGGAAGCGGGGATAGGTAGCTGAAAATGCGTTCTAGAGTGGTATTGGGGGTGTTTGAGGTACAGTACGGGGGAGGTGAGCACCAAATGGAAGGGGGTGTGAGCGAGAGGATGAAAAAATTAAAGACAAAATTGGAGTCGACCGACAAGGAAAAATAGAGTGGTCGCCGTGATGGATGCGGACATCCATGTCGAGCAAGGCGGCAGAAATTTCTGGGGTCGAAATTTTTGAATTTCTGAACCGGCGCCCGTCCTAGGTTGACATAGACATGGCGGAAGTCCATCCCGAGGGGGACATCCGTGGTACTAGAAACAATGAATGTCGTCCTAGTAATACTAGACGTACTAGACCGCATGGACGTCCGGATCTAGGCGGACATCCAAAAATACTGGAGAACATGGACGTCCGCCTAGTAATACTAGGTGTACTAGAGGTTGTGGACGTCCGCGTCCATTTCCGAGAACACAGACGCCACCCCTCCTGCCAATCCTACCACCCCTTCTCCTCATCCTCCCCCTCTCGTGTCAGTCTCCCATGGCTGTCTCAACACCCTCCGCTGCCCGGGTTCCATCTTCTCCCGCAACTCTCCTATGGCTGTGTCACCACCCTCCCCTGCTCCAGTTCCCCCCACTCCTATGGGGAACAGCAGAACCCCGAAACTGCGGAAGTCCCTGAAACCGCTGGGGGTGGTGCGGAGTATCCCGTTTTTCGCGTGCCATTCGCATTCCAGCCGACGAAACTACTCCACGCCCCTTCCCTTGCTCTCTTGGACCGCACTGTCGCTTTCCGGCTCTGCCGCTGTGCCCAAATGCACAGCATGCAACTCTAAGCCTGTGCACAACTTGTGCGACTATCCCCGCGTCCACCATCTCATCCCCATCAAGTACCTGAATCAAGGTGAGCGAGACATGGTCTTCGTCTGCTCCCGTCGGTGCTATGATGGTCGTCAACCCAATGACCCTCCTTCTTTGGACCCCTCCTGCAGGGGTCACGTTACAAGAAGCGTGGGATGGGGATGAGTTCAATCCTTTCGCAAAGGAGGCTCAACGACCGAGTCGGTGGAACAGGACAAGGGTGAAGCGGGTGTCAAGGACAAGAGGAGCACCGTAGGAGAGAAGACTCCCATATCTCTGGGCAAGGTCAAGAAGCCCTCCAAGAGTACCCGCCGAGGGGAAAAGAGGAAAAGGGACGATACCTTTAGTCCGCTTCCGGCCCGGGTTACTCGGTCGAAGACCAGAAGTGCTGCCGTTGCAGAGCAGCTCATCGCTCTTGGCAGCACTTCTTCCCCTCCTCCCTCCCTTCCGCTTCCTGGTCAACCCCCGTCTTCGGGTGAGAAGGAGCGTGACAATGAAGGTGAGACCCTATAAGAAAAGGAATATGTACCCCTGATATGCTTTAGATGAACCAATGATGTACGTGATATCTCTACTGTACGCAAGAGATACTTAGCGATGTTCGAGAGATGAGCGTATGGCCATCTCCCGACTATCATTGGTGTATCGCTATGCGGCCATCAGCTGAAGAGCAAATGTTCCTCATCCGTACATCAGAGGAACATCATGCATGTCATAGGTTCATCATGCGGCCATCTTTGGTACAACTTTAAGGCTTACTGGGAGAGTGAGGAGGAGGAAGAAACCCCCACAAAATCGAAGGTGACTTCGAAGGGGTTTCTGGTCCACCGGTACGAGGACGAACAGCCGAGTCCACCTCCCCACCTCCTCGAGAATATTTCCGCGGCCGAAGCTGAATCGTTAGTCCGTTCAGCTTCGAGCCTACTTCATCCCGAACACCGCTCTGGGTTCTACTTGACGGAAGGGGGGTGGAGGAGCTGAGGGAGGATATTGACTCCGCGGCTGGTTCTTCGTCCATCGAGAGGGCTGTGTATTTCGAGCGGGCAAGGCTAGTATTGATTCTGATGGATATGTTGTCCTGGAGAACATACTAGGAGCTAAGGAAGTGCGGTCTAGTATCCACGACCTTCTGTCAGCCTTCGCCAAGAAGTTTTCGGAAAACGAGGAAGGCGCGTGGAACTCGATTCTCAATTCCGGTTCTACAGCCAAGGATGCAGAAGGGAGGCCGTCTCGGCAGCGGTACATGACCCCCTGCAAGGCCGTTGTCGAAGACCTGGACACGCTTGCGTCTGGTCCAATAGCTCACGATAAGGTCTCTGTGGATGTTCTGCTCGCTATTATAGCAGAAAAGCTCCACTTAGAAGATTCCGTTTCGTCATTGAAGGGATTCAAGGAAGGCTCCAAGCTCAGGTTCGGTAGAACAGGTCTTCGGATGCTGCTCACAGGGTCGGGCTGTGATCGTCAGATACCTCATCTGGACTTCACATACCCCGGTCCACCGCCAGGGGAACCCAACCGATACTACGGTAAACCTGCACCAGATCCTGACTATGCATTCATTGCAACTGGTGCAGTGGGTTCCCCGATTCTGGTACGCCCTCGCAGCCATACCTTCCTCAACTCCCCACGCAAGGCCTTCCTGGACGTCTGGCCCCACCTCGTTCCCAAGTTGGTCTGGATACCTCCCTTCTCTGTTTTTGTCTCTCGTGGAGACTTGGAACATGCAGGTCCAGGATGGCAGGACCACGATTTCGTGAAGACCAGGCTTTCCAACACTGGAATGCCGTATGGTCACCATATTCGGGTCCACACAATGGCTGCGCGTGTCTCCTCCGAGCTCGTCAACGACCTAGTTTATGCGCCAGGGCTGGGTGACGACCCCAATGCTCTGCCGGAGCCCTACGATTTCGATCACGACTACGTGTCGGATAGTGATAGGAAGAGGAAAGTAGTAGCGAAGAGTATATTACAGTTGAATAGATAGCATATGAACTATAACTTGCTCTAAACTGATATTTCTCTTGTTTCCATGTTCTCCCACATTCCTATAGTCTACTTGTAGTTTGTCAGAATCTCCTTCCGTTGATGGTCCTCTGCCCTCGCCCGTTCTGGTGCATGGAAAGGTAAAGAATGGTAGTATGCTAGTTGCAACCAGTGTGCATTCGTAAGTCGCAAAGGGCGCTGGACCCCTGGCGTTGAGGTCCTAGAATTTGGTAATTTTTTTCGCTCCGAAATTACTGCAGTAAAAAGCGATCTAGCAAAGTGCACCAACCTAGATCACTTATTACTACAGTAATTTCGGAGCGAAAAAAATTACCAAATTTCAACATCTCCCGTTCCATGAATGATTGCTGTTTATGGGTAGTATAGTCGTATGTGCAACTGAGCAAGGTCATAGTTAAACTATTAGACTGTAACGGTCGACTTATTCATGTTCTCCCTTTCTACAGCTTTACATCTGTGTGTTTCGTTTCTATTGCTCACTACGGCAAGGCCTACACGCGGTCCGTCACACAAATATCAGAGCCTGCAAATTGTCTGTCATCGAGACATGGCAAGACCGAGAAAGTCTAGGACTGGCCTACGACTACGATACAACAATGTATACCCTGTTCGTAGTCGGGCTAGGCGTTCGACTACCAGAACAGTTTCTGACCCTTTCTCCGTCCATCACATGGGCTGGAGACCAATGCAAAACCCTCTTCCTCCCCCACAAATAGACATGACAGCACTTTGAACATTCCCCAGAATCCAAATGCTATCAACCACCGGCTCCCAGATCCAACACCCCCTTCCTCGCCTGTCCTGGATATGTCTACAACTGGGAGCAATAGCTTGCATGCTATTGCTTGGTACCCATGGATACCACTGTCTCTCTGGAGTGCGCCAAAAGCGAAGAGGGAAACACCCTGCCACCTCCAGCAGTTGAAAAACTATCCACCATTCCCGACGATTGTGATATGATACTTCCTTCTAGGACTGAACCTGCTTCTGCTGTTGCGCGACAGTTCCTACTGAATTCCACACGATAGTTCTGACGAACCCGATGATGTATTCTCAGAACATGATACCGCGTCGAATGATAAAGACCTGCTACTGCAGGAGAGATAGAGGCTAAACTTCTCATCTCTTCTCTTTCATCTTCAATACGTCCAATCCAGCCAAAGCTCGCAATTACATGACACAATGGACTACGCTGTATGCTGTCGCAAAGCTGACAGGCTCCACAAAAAGTACTGCCGCTAGCTTGCAGGAAGATCGTGTTTTGTTCGATTTCGCGAGAAAAGGCTCAACGATAAACACGTTCAGCAAGGTCTGCCTCATTATTCGACAATAGTGCGTAAGGTGAGACCGTGGCTATTCTACAATGCATGGTTGCGTTCAGAAACCGTTTATTTTCCTGTAAACGTAGAGCGCAGTGCAGCCCGTGTAGCTTCCTCCGCAATTCTACGAAGAAGCCGCGTCGAACGAGCAACAACAGGCCATCAGCACCTGTACTTATCGTTCCACCAAGCGAATATGCACGAGGAGACATTACTACGCCACAAATATTCGACCTTGCGTGGCGTGATAACACACAATTGGATGCTTCCGACTCGGATGAGTTACTAAGTTTCCATGGTAATGTGTGTACATCCAGGATAGGAAAATTCAGAGAGTACTCTTTGAAAGGACAAAAACTATACTCTGAGGGCAGAGGAGGATAAGGATGGCTCTCCGGTTCCTGCTTTCGGGGGTAGTATTGTGGAGCTTCGA
This sequence comes from Asparagopsis taxiformis, assembly GCA_030407315.1. Taxonomy (NCBI): domain Eukaryota; phylum Rhodophyta; class Florideophyceae; order Bonnemaisoniales; family Bonnemaisoniaceae; genus Asparagopsis; species Asparagopsis taxiformis. The sequence continues at coordinate 4,422 of JALQPE010000739.1, read as the reverse complement.
GTGAATATCAGGGCGGCACGCCTCTCCTCTAGATCCTACTCTCAGTTCCCTTTTCCAACAGGAATCACTATCTTCCAGCCATGAGTCGTTCAAAGCTCTCACATCTTCTTCGTGAATTAACTCTGGTGCCGCATTTCATAGCAGGCTTTCGGTCTCCCGCATTCATATGGGTCCGCCTTCATCCTTCAGAAAGAGTCGTTCGGGAATATGCTCGGCGGGTGATCACCTGACAGTTTTATCGCCCAGTCCTGAATGCAACTCTACTCAAAAGTATGGTGTACAGTTCTTCATTGGGCTTGTCGTCAGCTCTCCCGGACCGCCAGGCCCATCACAAAAACTGCTCTTTCTCGTCAACTCTGAAGGGCATTACAAAGTTGTCGGCGGAACTCGTGCAATCAATAATGTCAAGTTATTGAAACCAGGCACGAGCTCCAGCCCCTTTCATCCTACACATCTCCGTGGGGTTCTCAGCTGCGGTACCATATACTACGTCTATCCATTTTTTTATACTGCGATGACTTCAATGAAGCCTCTGGTAAGAAAGGAGTGCTGGAGGATGCTATATGCTCCCGATGGGTCTTCCGCTGGACTGTCGCCGGAACAGTTCTGCTGTGCGCGTTATCGGTGTCACAGGTCCTGGTGTTAGTACAAACCATATCCTTCGACATATCTCCAGAGACATTATTCAAGGATGTACGTCGGGGTGTTCGTGATGTCGATCCAGACGGCAATGAATGTCTAATTTTCCTGGACTTTATTGGTTTCGTATCGGATTATCCTGCCTGTTCTCATGTGCTGGATGTCATGGGGCACAACGCAGACTGCCCATGCCATTTGTGTTTCTTTGTAAGAGGGGGGAAATATGGGAAGAACTCGCAGTTTGGCTACGACACCCGTTTACATTCGAGCTCTGATACACACTTTCGCACATCCGAGCGAACAGCTGCTGTTCAGTCATCGGAAAGTTCTGCAAACATCTTGAAGTATCTGGGTTTGAGAACAGTGCAAAATATCACAGACAATCCATTGCATCTCATTGAAAGACTACTTCATGAAGCTAGGTCCAAAAGGGCTGGTTCCAACCGGGACACCACTCGGAAACGATAGTCTACGAATCCCTGTCGTACCTGCTATTCTGGACCCATACCGTTCGACGTTTGTTGGAATTGACCATCTCCTCCACGGACTGGCAAAGGGATGCTCTGGACAATGCTTTTTTCAAGCTTGCCTAATGATGGTGTGAGAAGGCTGGCCGACAGGTTCATGTGGATGCCCTCCTTGTATTGGGTCTCGCAAATCAGAACAAGATATATAACTTCAACGCAGTGAAACTCATACAATGGGAATCTCGGACAGATTTGCAGTTCTCCTCGTCGCCGAACACTGCTTCAGGTCTTCTCTGAAATTCCAATCGCAGACTACAAGGTCATCCGAAGGTAGCGGTTCAAGGTCACTCCAGACTTCTGAAGAGCAACGCCATCTGTCTCTCGAACTTGTTCGTCTCCTGTCCTCTATATCTGCAGCTACATACTTCCTACCACGAAAAAATATCGACGGTTCTGAAGCAGTACAGAGAGCTACAGGGAATTCTGCGCACAACAGTCTCCGTCGTCTGCAGCAGCTATCGAAAGAATATGCTACTCTAGTGGATGACCTGCTCAAGACTGTTCCTACAAGACAGCGGATCACAGCGGTCTCGAAGAAACGGAAGATGCAGACAGAAGGTATAGTAACGAATGATAATGACCACATTGGGATGGAAAACAAGACTGCTGGATTCCGGGCAAGGAAGATTCTTGACAATAAGCCAAACTTGCACCGTCTCATTGAGGCATTTGAACACACTGTTCCTCTGCTCGGACACGCTCGCAGGTAGCTGAGCTATCATTCGAAGCAACACATCAACAAATGAAACGAGGTCTAGAGCATTCCGGAGGTGCTGACAGACAGTTGGATGCTATGTTAGCGGCACTCGGAAACTATTGGAAAGGAAGCCTCCATCTTGCTTTGAAAAGTTTTCTCCAATTCTACTCCAGCATCTGTGAAGAGACAACGTTCTAAACGGTTTCTCCTTCGTGTTCTATTCGGACGGGAGCACTGTAAATCGATGGAGAACCTCCCGGCTAGTACGCTGCATGACCTCTGTCAAGAACCCCTTCTCGAACATTTGAATAGGTCTTCTTTACCATTCTTCTCTTCTCCATATTCATATTACTCGTGGACAGGAGTTCCCTCTTCATTACCACAGCAGGATTTTTCCTGTGGGCAGAATTCGGATGCAGTCATGCTTCGTGGAAAACCTTGCAAGGGAGCACGTCTCAGTTCTGCCCACCCTGCCTTTGCAGCTTCGCCCTCTGCTGCGTCTCGGGACTTTTCAAAGCCACAAGAATAGCTTCTGGCTGTGTAGTACAAGCTTGCTACTCAGCTTCCCCGTCTTCTAGAATTCTACAGAAGACCTGTTCACCTTCTTTTTGGGCTGTTACCACTGTATTTGACCTGACTATTGATGGAAACATTGCTTCACCTGGAAACGTTTGCATAGACGAATCTCACCAGGAAAACCTGTCTCCACCACACGCTACTGTTCTTCCAGTTATCAAGCAGAAGTCCTCCCCCACTAAGTTTGCTCCGAACACCGTTCCGGCTCCTGGTTTCTCCCTCTCACTTCAGGGGTTCGTAAGGTTGGTCTCCTCCACAATTGTAGCCCTTCATTATGTTCTGTGGAGCAACTTTCGAATGGAGGAATTACGCATGGAGGTCCTTCGTTTATGGATGGTGGTTCCTTCTCTATTTTTGCAAGAGCAGATGGATATCCGCCAAGTACTGCATGATACTCTAGGGTCTAGTACATAAGCTTTTCTACCATATTACTTCCCGTAAACAAACTTCCTCATATTGTAGCGTTTCCGTCACATACATCCACCTTGACATTGGCCATACTTATGTCCCTTGTCCCAAAACCTGTGAGACACTATGTTCTATTCTATGTAACCATCTCTAATTCCTCGTCTATACCTTTCATGCTTCTTCCAGAGCTTATCATTTCCTTGAACTGCCTCAAGCATGAACCAGCATCCTCAGGGCGGAACGTACCACAATAAAATTAAAGTAAATTAGGTTTCTTTTACTGCAGTAAAAACTGATCTACCAAATGCATCTTCCTAGATCACTTTTTACTACTGCAGTAACTAGTCATTTTTTCTAATTTTTCATCATTGGCTCCTCAGCCTGCAATACACGTTTCCGCTCACACGCGTGCAGCTCCACGCCAGCTGTAATGAAATAGAACACTACCTAGTGTTCTATTTCATTACGTTTTCATGACGAGTCCATCTCGAGTCCATGACGTGTCCATGACGTGTTCATAGATCATCAATGATTTGTTTCTGATTTGTCAGTACGAAAAGCGCGCGCTTTCTCACTACGCAAGTGAAATACGCGACCTCTGGGCTCACTCTGCAGCAGTATTTAAGGCTTGCGTCACGCTAAGCGCCATCGTCATCGCCTGTCGCATAGAGCACACCACCTACGCAGGATGGGGCGGCGGAGTGCAACCACATCCCTGCGGATGTGATTGTGCCCCGCCGCCTCCATCCTACGATAAGGTTTTCCAGCTCATTTAGTCTTTTAGCCATTCCTCCCATTGTCTTTTTCTGCGGTTCTTCGTTGTTCTTCTGCTAACATACTTTTCTGCTGCCTGTTCCTACTTTCTGTTTGGTCTTTCTCCAGGGCTACTGTCATTACTACGTTTTTCTCACTTCTAATCGAGCTTTTGGCATACCGTTTCCAGCACTAACCACTGTGTCATCCACTTCTTTCCATCTCTGTGCCAGCAGAAGTTTCTGGGTTCTCTACAATCCGCTTACTCAAGCTCTGGCTCCACTATCACGGTATGTTCTCCTCCCTTCTAGTCATGCTTCTAGCGTTGAATGAAATTACATTCCTAGCACTAACCATTGATTCATATTTCTTTTCCTTCCAGGTGCCAACAGAAATTTCTGGCTTCCCCTCACCTCTCTTTTCAATGCCTATATGTATTTGTAGTTACTATATTTATTGAGCTGGTGTTTTTGCCGTTTAGTATCTGCCATGGTGGCATAGTTCATAGTTCCGTAGTGCAGTGTACAGATGATCTTCATGTCGTTAAACTTTTGGCGTTAGCTGCCCATTTACCTATTCCATATCCACTACACCATATCGTAAATCTTGCGTACCCGGCACTCGGGTGCAAACTGGCTGCAACCTCGTCTAATTCATCGTCCCTATGCCGATTTCCATTCTACCTAGATATCGTTTCAGTCAGACCTATCCGTCCTGCAGTTTCTCCGCAAAAGTGCGATGTGCCGCCCATTCTACCTTTCAGTTTCTATCCCGAGCAGAGCGCCCCCGGTGCAACCACTCTACCCAGTGGACATGGTCCAC
>JALQPE010000738.1:0-25673 GCA_030407315.1 Asparagopsis taxiformis | reverse complement strand
TATTGGAATCGTCCACGGCTGGGAGTGCGACGCATGAGCTGTTCGGTCACTTCGAGGGCAGTTCCCGCTGGGTTGAGGAGGTTGAAAAACCCTCCCAGCAGTCTGATTCTAATGATGACGACAGGGAACCACAGGACGAGCCGCCCGCTTTCGCAAAGCCCGGCTCGATCCTTCGCCATGGCAGTTCACCCACAACGTGGGTGATGCGAAGGACCGCATAGATGGTGGTCGTGGGCGCTCTCTCTTCGCCGCGGCGTGAGTTGTGCGACAAGTTGGAGGAGGAAATTTGGATATGTATAAGAACAAGTGGTGGCAGAGCTTGCTCTTGGTGTTTGTGCGGAGTTCTTGAAGTTGGGAATGGAGGGTGAGGATCCTGTCTTCTTCCGAAGACAGGATTGCGGCTGCTTCTTACAGCAGATGGGCTGCGGACCAGGATGGGCACACGGACTTCAAGGTATCAACGAGTCGTGTTGCAGGACCTACCGAGTCTCCATCATATTTCATGATGTCGAGCGGAGCAGATGGATTCTCTATAGAAGCTGCCCCTTATAGTCATGTATGCCTGGCCAATCCGGACGCCGATATGTGGAAGGTTCCCATTCATAGGCTTTATGTGCCACCCTATTCCGTATTGGTTGGTCGCGGTGACCTTTACCATTACGATGTCGGCTTCAAGCGCGGAGATATCCTGCGGGCGAAAAGCTAGTCTATGGCCTGCCCACGCGCGGCCACATCTACTTGAAGACGGAGAAGGACGTCCTCACGGACACATCCACACCGTCGAATATTACAAGTACGATAGGAGCAATAGATAGCATATCAGAAGTATTAAAACCTATACTACTGTTCCCTGCTATAAAGTTCTGTCTTTCTCATCTCAACATTGTTACCTTAGCCCACTTTTCAATTTTCATCCATACATCTGTCCTTCATCTCATAGTTTAGTGCTACTCAGCAGATTGCTTGCTACTTTTTAATATTAGTATACAACGTTGTATGATTTTAATAGTTAGGCCGTAGGGGGAGACCAGTTTCAACCCTTGACAACGCGCAGATTTCGACTACGAGAACCGTCACTGTGATAAATTCTTGGTAGAATTTTCGTCTATCTTCCCACCTACACTAGGCTACCTACATATATACAGGGTATACCCTGAACAGAGACCACGTGAGGTAAAATACTCCTGAGAGCTGCTCGCAGCCGTACAGACCTTTGCTGAGCAATTTTCCCGACTTCACACTTCGCTTCTCACCTTTACCAAGATGGGAGAAGGACAAAACTCCCTGCTGCTTACAGCCGAAGCCGTTTACCAGGGTTCCTTACAGCAAAGTCATCGTTACGATGACTTTGCTGTAAGAAAAGAAAACATTACAGCAGCCACGATTTCTTTACCGGGTAAAAAACTTGTGGCCGCTGTAATAATTTGCTTTCTTACAGCAAAGTCATCGTAACGATGACTTTGCTGTAAGGAACTGTTTCCTTGCAGTGGCCGAAGAATTTTTTACCGGGTAAAAAATCAGCAAGAATTTTTACCGGGTAAAAAAATTGTGGCCGCTGCAATGATTTGCTTTCTTACAGCAAATTCATCGTAACGATGACTTTGCTGTCAGCATCCCCGGTAAACGGCCCGCACTGTAATGGGGTGACTGCTTCTCCTACATCGCTCTCTTCCTGGTGTTCTACATGCTGCGTTGCTACACAATTTCTCACTCATATCTTTCTAGTTTCTCTTCTTTTCTTATCCATAGGTATAGCAGTAGAAAATTGGATAGTTTGCACTCCAGGCCACAGATGCCTTCCTGCAGTCATGTCACGATTTTTGTAGTCTATAATATCTAGCGCTCTTGGAAGATGATGCACAGTCTATTGTCTCTGCCAATGCGTGTTTACTCAAATCTATCAAAGTAGCTCAGTTAGCTGGCCAATATTTTCTACCATAGTCAGCAAATATCTCCTCATCAGCTTCAACGTCTCTGGTCAGAACGACCTTGACAGAATGGGGATTCTTGATATTTGAAGCAAAGTCCGGTTTGTCTATGGCATCGCCTTGTCGAAACTCGGCTGACTGTGTTTCGACTCACCTCGGTCGCTTTCTCCGTTCCGTCAATGACCCGACAATCATTGAGGTAGCTGGTACAATTATAGACCGCTGGAACGAGCCAGACCTTCCGAACAGGTGCACCCCTCCCTATGTACGTGGTTTCCAATTCCATGTTGTAGTCCTGGAACCTCTCTCCTGTGCACCCAAATCCTTCCGGGCCGTACATCACTGATCTCTGTGGTTCCGAGTCTCGAATCTTCGCATAGAAAATCGTCCCGTTGTACCAGCCAATGACCGTCCCCTTCTTTAGTTTCTTCGCCGCGAATACGCTAAACCCACCACCTCTTACCTCCGATTGCGAAACATAGACACCGTAGAATGCGGCATCAGCAGCCAGAATCGCGTCCGGGTCTATGCTCCAAAACGAGTGCATGTCCTCGGCCGGCCACTGGTCCATAGGCACCCCGCTCAATCTGTGAAGCATAGAACCGTCCTTCTTCATTGACGAAACGAACACAAGCAGATGGTTCGGCAATGCTGTCACAGCAGGTAAACCTTCTGGTGCATCTGAGATGTGCTTCTGACGAAGCCTTGGAGCTTTTCCTGTGACCGGTACCGACTCGTCCCCAAGAATACTCTCCACCTCACGCTGCAAGATCCCCCCATATCGCCCGGCTTTCACCTCACTGACGAAAGCATGCAGTATCCACTCCTGCGATGCATCGTGGCACCTTTTTTCCTTCTTACACCCAATGAACCGACGATACGTACCATCCCTCAACGTCATACACGCTATGGCTGTGCTGTATGTTCCCGAGAAGAAATCCATCACGATATCGTTCTGCTTCGAAAATCGTTCCAGAAGCTCATGAAGAGTGGTCAACGCCTTCTGCTCATGGCGCAGTCGGTTCTTCTGCCCATCGTATTGAGCTTCACCAGCCGACAACCTCGGAACGTTGTCAATCGCGTTGGTGAACCCAGGGTGCCTCGATATTTCCGGATTGTGCAACCTGTAATCCACCATATCGTATGCAGCCATACCCTTCCCCCGCTTATACGCATGGATAACGAAATCGTGCATATTATGCAGTGTGCACGTTTTCGTCGATGGATTGGACGTAAAGCTGTGTGGTCGGCGAGATAGCACGACTGGAACACTGTCCACAATCATCTTGCCAGGCTCGGCATTTCTGATTGCATCCATCCATGCCACGAGTTGGCGCACGCTGGAATAGATTAGAGCATGACCGCCAGGCCGAAGAACTCGAACTATTTCACACGCAACACTCGCCAACTCTTCCGGCTCCAGAATATCGTACTCCGAGTTTCTCTGCCGCCTTCCCGCCTCGTGTTGAATGGAGGATCAGTGAGCACAAGCTGAACACTGTCCTCCAACACGCCATCTTCCAGGAAACTAATTTTGTCCTCCACCTCTTTGGCTACATCAGTGGCGTCACAATTCACAGTGTGAATGTAACGCCCCATCACAGCTTCCAGCTTGGTGACATATTCTGGCTTGGTTTCCTTTCCGACGTCAACGAGCGGTGCTTCTGTAGGCGATACAGTGTCAACCTCCATAGCGTCATCCTCGGCCGCACCTTCTCTTGTTGCTGTTTCGCTAGCAACCGCCGCATTATCGTCCTCTCCACCACCGCGCTCCAGCCTAGCCTTCTTCCTCTGTGGCTCCAGACTATCCTCTTCTATATCCTCGCTGCCATTGTTTGGCACTGCTGCGGATATTTCCATCTGCGCAGGTGCACCTTCAAGGATGCCAGGCTCGGGCGTATCCTCAAGACTGTGCAACTCATCCATGGTCAGAGGAAGCTTTCGTTGCTCTCGGGTTCGCAATAACCAAGCCTTCAGCCTCCTCTGACCATCCAGGGCATGAGACGTGTTCAACTTGGCTCGCATGAACGAGTTCAAGCCGAACTTGTCAGGAGTGTCGAAAAGCAAGGCTCGAAGTCTCTGCATCAGCTGACCACGCTCGGCGAACACATTCACCTCAGTGACACATTGGCGTATCGACAGCAGGAAGGCGCTTGTCAATGATCGCAGCCTTGCATCCACAGCCACTGGAAGGTCGGCACAGAACCCGTTTTCACTGTCTACAGTTTTCGGGACAATGGTCAGGTTTTTCCGATGCTCCTCGACCGCGCAGCCATCCGACCGATTCGGGAGTGACCTGAAGCAAAGGCTCGCAGGATCGAATACCATGAACGGCCAACACATCGATTCAACATCCTCATACCCCAACACTCTTGCCCCGGTATCCCACGCAGCTAACACACGGTCGACAACAAATCCAAGCTGGTTGGCTTGCGCACTGGATGTTGCAATTCCAACCATTCCACCACCACCAATGGCCCCGGATGTGGCTCTGGCCCGCCTAGATGGCACACTGCCCATCTCCTTATTGCGAATAGCCAAGATAAACTGGCACATCATAACCATCAGCCTCTTGAACCGCTTCTGGCTAGCCTGCAAAGAATCTTGCATGTCGGATGTAGCGCCGTCCAGAAAGTACCTGCTCGAAAGCAGTTCGCGGTTCAGTGGAGAGGACAATTCTCCGCGGGGTGTCTTGCCAAACATTTCGACGGCACGAGAACTAGTCACCCCCACCTGTTTCGGAAACTCAACCATCCTCGGAGAATCACCCATCTCTGCATTGAGTCCCCATGCATGACAAAACATTTGCCACAGACGCAAATCAATCGAACTCGAATCTTCTGCTCGGTGATACGGCCGAAGCACAGCCAGGATAGACATGCATGAGCTGTACTGCGGTTTACCACTCAGGCTTGAAGCAATTTGGCCGCTTGGATCGCAGGATTTGATCCAGCCCAACACATCAGCCATCCTCACAGACGAAATATGAGCGTACTTTTCCTTTCTGTTTTGGACCTAGTACTCGTCTCTGAGATCAACGGCGATCATCAGATACTCAACAAACATCATGCGCCTTTGCAGGCCTGCAATGTCGTTGGATGTCGTCGCTCTCACACGGTCCAGCACAACAGCAGTACTGCTGTTGGTGTGCGCCACGATAGACTCTTCTCGTATAGGAATCGTAACGCCAGGAGGAAAGACGCCCTTCTCCATTCCAAGTACAATGGCCATGCACCGGTGCGCTCCATCCAATATCTCCAGAACGCCTTCTCGAAACCTGCCAGTCACGGGATGAGCTGTGTCATAACCCCTGTTGCGAATGCTCTCCATGAGCGCTTCCACATGACTTCCATCAACATCGCGAATCGATACGAATTTGCTGACTTGATTGCGGTCGATGAACACCCATCCGTCGTGCTTTTCACCGTGATTGTGGAACGTTCCTTCCATGGCGAACAAAGGTAGAGTTTTTAAGAAAGGGATAGTTGGTTGCTGCTTGACCAGGGTTGCGCAAAGCAGAAGTTGGTTGTTTAAAACAAAGTGTCAGCGAGTGGTAGCACTTCGGTGGCTGTTTCCTTTCCACCCCTGTCCGAACCTTTACAAGATAACTCTATCGACTGTTAGCTCAATAATCAATGTAATACTAAAGTAATCCTCAAAATATTTTTTCCATGCAATTTATTGGGCCCCGTAACATCTCTAAACGTATCTTTGTAGTCCAATCGTATGCATCCGACATTCACTTCTAGAACGATTATTCACATCAAATTTTATGCTGCAATCAGTTCATGGCAGACATCATCCACACTGACGTGTCAATTTTGTCAATTGTCCATTCTATTTCTACACCACCTAAACATCTCTTCTCGACCTTTCCAATCCTCCTAGTATATACTACTCTTTAGCAGAAGGTAACGGTTAGGCTTTCACTAATACAACAATTCTATCCCATAGCTATCCCAACATGCTTCCTCTCGCTCCAAACGACGTTATAGAAGTTCAATGGGAACTTCGGCCGTTTGGGAGGAAACGAAAAATTGTGTGGTGGTCTGCAATCGTCAAGGAAATTACTCAGGTCAAGACTGAAACAGACCCATTCCTCCATGCATTGCTCGAATACAAAGCTGAATATGGTTTCGACTCTACCCTTTCTCAAGTCAAGATTTCAGATCGTAACGAGCTCGTCGACAAGGATTCCGGAAGGGTTCTCCCGTGGCGAAGTGGTGAGCTTCGCAGTATGGACTCACCTGCATCCCCAGCAGAGAGAGACCCGGACTACGGCATTGACCACACTCGCCACCGCCACCGCGGCATCCTTCAAGATTGCACTGCGGATCAAATGAAGAAGACCATAGCAGAAATGCTGGCAAGATTGGAAAAGCTGGAGTCAGCTGCCAAACATCCTCTTCCCCCTCCATTCGATTGCAACAGCTCCATGACCTCCTCTGCTCTGACTGTATGTAGCATTCTGTTTCAGAAGTTTGGTGTGTACACGGACAAGCCCCTCTCCCTCCGGATGACAAAATCCGAGCACTCCACGGGAATGCGACAAACATCGCAAGAAGAAATCAGAGTACAGGCTGACTGCTCCCTTGCTCAATTCCGCACTATTTCCATTCAATGCAAGGCGAAAGAGAATCGTGACGTTCTCTTCCAGCCGTCCGTTGAGGACATCACCTTTCCCTCTGGAAATGAGTCTGATCTTTCCATCATTTTCCCCACCTTTCAGGCACTATGTGACTCCATAGGTACCTCGCAACACGGGTTCCAGAAAATATTGGTTAAAAGCAGGACGGAACGCATGGAGGCAGCTCGATTGTCCGAATTCTAGGAAATCTAGTCGACGTTGATTGCGCTCATGATGCTCCTTCTTCCGCCTTTCTCGTCGGCTCATCTGCTTACGTCCTGTCCAGCCCAGACCAACGTATGACAGTTCTTTGCAGGGACTCTTACGAGTTTGACCACGTCAACAATACATTTTTACATCCCCTATGCCTTAGCCAACTATCACATTCTAGCATCGTGGACTCTTTCCACCTACATGATAAGGCTACTGTTACCTATGGAGCAACGTTTTCGTTACTGGTGGAGACGTATTCAGCGCCGAGCCAGTTACAGCACTTTCCAGCCTGTATCAACCGCAGAGACGTTTGGTACACTATATCTACGCTTACCTTGCTGTATTTTCAGTGGTACTACTACATGCCAGGAGCTTGAAGACATTGGCTATGAGGCTATCTCTCGCCTTGGCTTCAATGCGGATTCAGACACTACCCACCCTCCCTCTCCTCCACCTGCCACCTGCAGTCCGGAGCAAAAATGATAAAGCACACCTATCCGTAGTTATCCTGTTCCTGGGTATTCCATTCTAGAGCTCCTGTGGCCATCAATTTCTAGTAAAGACGGATACCCTCGCCCCTTCCTACTTCGACTATTCCACTACCTGTCTCTGCGCTGTTCCTTCGACTTGACACTATCGTCTGACTGGTTTCCTGATGTCTCGTATCTATCTACTTCCATCTATTACAAAATTCAACTCAACAGAAATTTTATTTCTTCATTCTTCGTCTACTATACCGAAACCGGTTTCATCCGATACTACTCCCCTTCATTCTCGATTTCATCATCGACGAATACCTTCACATATTCTGCATCTCCTCCGTCCTCTTCCATAGACCTGAAGCTCTCCTCCAGCACTGATTCCCCCCATCGTCTACATTCAGTTCTTCATATCTATCACGCGATATAGTCAACACCTCCTCATTCATGAACCGACTACTCACCCGCTCCCCGGGAAGAAGCAGTTCACTGCTTCATTGATTTCCCGGATTTGCGCTCCTCTCACCTCTGCTCCACTTTGAAATTTCAAATCGTTCGGAACCCGTATGCAAGTATATAGATGAATTGCAAGGAGTATTCTGAACGTCGCAGGAACATGTTCTTATCAGAACATTGCGTGTAGGCGACTGCAAAGTTCAGTGCAACCTCTACTAAATTGATCCTCCTAGTCACAAACCTATTGTCCGGTTCTCCAATTATTTGAACTTCGTACTCGACTTTGAATAGCATTTCTTTTCGCACTGCAATGAAGTCGCGAAGAATCTTCATATTCTTTTCATCCATTGCTGCACGCTCCGCTGCATTCATTTTCCTCTGCGCCGAGTACAGACTTGGAACTGACTCAATGTCCAGCCCACGTGGGCTGGAGCATCATTTGCCGACGGTACCGTCGTGGAAATGATGCTCCATGCGGACTGAACATTGAAACCCACTGTATAGAACGAATCCAATATCTCGGATGAACTGGTTTCGCACATGATCTCTGGACTTGTTCATAAACCCGGTCACTGCCGTGAGTGCCGATTTCGTCACAGTGATGCCTACCTCCTTTCTGTGCAACGGCCCATTGTCACCAACCTTTCTTCGCTTCTGCTTTCGAGCGGCCCCATCACTTCCCTCGGACGTCCCATGCATTCCATCCATGCGACCAGAGTCCGTTCCGCGAATTGTCTCCTCAATGGTCCCGGTAGTCACATACCCCCGCGCCCTCCACCGTTCGATACCTTCCGACGTTCCATTGGAGCTGGAACGGTCTCCTCCCTCTCTGAAAGAATTGTTTTGACACGTATTCTTTATTAAAGAGGTCACAACTTGGCAGCGCAATTCAATGTGGTTCCGACCGGCAAGCGTCCTATTGAACACATCCTTTCGCTCATTGCTCTGCCTGGCGAACATCAGCGTATTGATTAGCTCGCATCCGTTGAAATTCCTATTCCTCTTATCCACCATTGCCTTCGTGTACGTTGGAACAACAGCACACAGCACAGCACACACCATTTCGAACGTGAACGATTTCTCCGCATCCTGCGCAATGCGGAGACGTTCCCTGTCCTTCTCGGAGGCGATCTTCTTCGGACGTCCTTGTCCCTGGCTCAGAAGCCCATCGACGATCCTCTTGACCTCCTGCATATCGGTGTTTAGCATGGAGACAGTCTTGGCGACATTTCCGAGAGTCTCGCGTAATTGAATGGTGCTCTTCTCGACGGCATCCATTTTATCACTCAGGGCTTTCAGCTCTGCAGTGATGTTCGAAAAGCCCTCACGCGTTATTTCGGAAAATGCGGCGATGCTTACGGAGGTTTCGGGATTCATGTTGAACTTGCAATTGGAGTTTGCTAAAAGGAGAAGTGGAGAAGTGCTTTGAAGGAAGGATGTCACGCTTAGTACAGCAGTGTTGTAGCAAATATCATTCCAGTGGATGCATCCATCCTCTTCTACTCTACATAATAATAATGCTTCCCAGTGCTCCGTACTACCGTTAGTAACGGTTATTTTTCATGATTTAGTGGTGGATGGTGCGTATTCTTTCCTTTGCCACCACCCACGTCCTGTACATACCACACCTCGCTACCAGACTGACGTCTCCTACTCGACACTTTCTATTCAAAGATAGATAGGTATAATTTGAAATGCTAAACTCAACATAATATAGCTACTCTGTACATTCTCTCCTTACGGTGAGACAAACCAGATATGTTCTGTTCTCCCAATCTTTCTTTCTACAACATCCTATTCAGCATCTAACTTCCCCACACCCAACTATCTGTAAAGCACCATCACAATTACTATCACAATTGCTATAGTCGTATACCACACACCATTCCAATATTTACCTTCACACCAACGCTATGCTCCATATTTCCTCTCAAGTCCACTCCACCAGACAGTGTTGTGAACCAATGCACGGTACTACCCGCAGACAATACAATTTGCTATCTACACTACTGTCTACAGATTTCCCCAGACAGTGCAGTAATACAATACAATGCATTGCCTCAGACAGTAAAATGTACTGTCTGCACATACTGTCTGGCGGCAACACTTCCGGACAGTAAAATTTACTGTTCTGGACAGTAAATTTTACTGTTTTGGTACTGTCCAGATTTCGTTCCAGTTTATTGCTGCAGCAGTATTCTGAAATTTCCAGACAGTAAATTTTACTGTCTCTGCGCACTGTCTTGGCCAGACAGTAATTTTTACTGTCTCAGACAGTAGATTTACTGTCTTTTTTTATTCCCAACACCGTAGTGTAAGTTTCATTGAGCGCCAGGATGTTTTGCGAAGATATGGACTGCTGACTATGATTATTCATTGCAAGGTTTTTGGATCATGGTTTGTATTGTGTGTAGGATGGATGAGAGGTAAGTAAGGGAGTTTCTAGGATATCTGTCGTGGTAAGCGTTGCTTTTGAATCTGACTGTTGGGGTTGATGTTTTGTATGTGATGCAGGAGTGGTGAAGCAGGAACGGCAGGCTCAAGGAGAGTGAAGAAGGGACCTAGGAAGATGGGGAATGAAGCTGTGAGGTGTTTCTGGTATGTGTATATTTTCGGGCATACGATAGAAGTGAGAGTGGGTTTCAAGTGGTGTAGGATTTTGCTGACCATGTTCGTGTTTGATGTCTTGATGATTTAATGGGCTGGGGTGGTGTCGAGGAAGCGGGATGGTATTGGGAAGGAGCGGAATTTTTGTAATCTAGGTCGTGAGGGATCTTGAAGTATGTGCGAATGGTGGTGCATGGCGTTCGGATGGTAGGGAGAACGCGATAGTGAGGGAGATGGGTGATCGACGATATGCTGACAGGTATTTTGTATTCTGGCTGGATACGTATTTCCTATTCTAACCGGGTATTTATTTCCTATTCTGACCAGATATGTATTTTCTATTCTAGAGAGACGTATTGTATACCAGCAGTTTCGTAAATGAGAGAATAAAATACGGTCCGATATGGGCCCTGAATTTACCATCCGCTGTAATTTCTTCCCTCCCGGTTTTCGCTGATATATTGTATACTGGATGTCGGGTCCTAGGATCCCGCTGTATGTACTAGAGAACGTGGATGTCGGGTCCCAGTATTCCGCCAAACGTACTAGAGAAAGTGGATGTCGGGCCCTAGTATTCCGCCAAACGTACTAGAGAAAGTGGACGTCCGTATCCAAATTTTTTTTATTTTTTTGTGGACGCGGACGTTCATTTGTTCTAGTAAATCTCGGGGCCGACTAGGACCCGTACTAGAGAGACTGGACGTCCGCGTCCACTTCCGAAAACACAGACGCTAGTGCCTTAGTCCATCGATGATGGTTCGGTTAAACCTTTCCACTTGTCCGTTGCATTGAGGATGGTACGTCGTGGTGAACAAATTCTCAATACCAAGGATGTTGCAAACATGTTGGAAGAACTTCGAGGTGAACTTCTTACCATTGTCCGACAGAAACCATTTCGGCAGACCGTATACCAAAACCCAATGTGTGACAAATGCCTTAGCGACCGCGAAAGACGAGATCGCCACCAAGGGAACTGTGCGTACCAACTTGGAAAAACGATCAGTGATTACAAGCAGGAACTTGTTTCTTCTCTTAGTGGGGATGAGTTGTCCCAAAATATCGATGGCTACGAACTCCAAGGGAGCTGTTGCTGTGAAAAGCCTCATCGGTTTCTGATTCTTCCGAAGCAAAACTCGACTTCTTGCGCACGTAATACAGTTCTTGCTCACTGCATAGCAGTCGACCGTCATCGTATGCCAGTAGAAGTGCTTACGCAAGAAGGTGTACAAACGAAGACCACCTGGGTGTGCCTCCAATTTGCTGTAGTGACTAATCTGCAGGACACGATTCCGTAGGGAAGGAGGTATAACGATCTATTGGTCACCATTTGTAGATCGGAAAAGAATGCCGTTTTCATCGAGCGCAAACGGCAACCCCTCACCCCGGTTAAGACGTGCGAGGACACTACGGCATGTCATGTCTTCCTGTTGTTCGGAACGAAGTTCCTCTTCTGTAATCGGTACGAAATTTGGTTCAATCAGACTTTCCTTAGCCATAAGGATTCTGTCGGAGACTTCGAACTCGTCATCAAGCGTGTCTACGTTGCACACATGGTGCCTGCAAGGTGGGTTGTTTTGTGTGTGACTGTCCGAGTAGAAGCATGGGATGTCCTCATCATGCGGGACGTCAGCCTCACTGAGGGTACGAAGTCTTGAAAGAGCATCAGCTTGAGTATTCTGCTGCCCCTTTTTGTATTCGATGTGGAAATCGAACTCACCCAAACGAAGACGCCATCGCATGAGTGTACCAGACGGTTCTGCAATATTCATCAACCATCGGAGAGATGCATGGTCTGAATGAACTACGAAATGGATGCCTTGCAGGTATGGGCGGAGTGTCTGCACTGCCCACACAACAGCCAAACATTCCTTCTCCGAAGTCGAATAATTTTTCTCCGCTGGTTTGAGCGTTCGTGACCAGAATCCGTTTGGCTTCCGAGTGCCATCTGGATATGTCTGAAACAGAGCAGCTCCAATTTGGTAATCACTCGCGTCTGTATCAATCGAAACAGGGAGGTTCTCCTTCGGCAAACATAATATCGGCGGTGATAATATAGCCTTGATCAAATCCTCAAACGACTTGACCTCGTCAGGTCCAAATGGTGCAAGCTTGGCGGGCATCCCTTTCGGAAGGAGTGAGTTGAGTGGTGCCGCAATTTGCGAGTAATTCGGTACGAACCTGCGATACACATTGCAAAGCCCGAGGAAAGAACGCAGCTCAGTGATGTTCATTGGTGTTGGATATCTTGTAAACACTTCGTGTGTGCTTTGTTGATACAGAGCTGACCAGGTTTGATGACATGGCCAAGATACTTGACGGTATCTGTGAAGAATTCACATTTCTTGAGTTTCAATGTAACTCCGGCCCGGGACAATGTTCGAAGGACTTTTTCGACGTCATGGAAATCGGATTCCACATATTTTGGAAAATGATAACATCGTCGATGTATACTAAACATGACTTCCAAGTGTAACGATTTAGGAGGATGTCCAAGGTTCTTTGGAAGGTCACTGGCGCGTTCATTAGTGCAAAGGGCATACGCCTAAATCGATATGTTCCAGCATGGCAGGTGAAAGTAGTCTTGTCCAAGTCCTTGGGATTGATCGGAACCTGCCAATACCCGGAATTGCAGTCAAGGGTTGTGAATATGGTTGCATCTCCAAGGGAGTCGATACACTCATCCATCCGTGGTAATGGATATGTATCCCTCAAGTTCATCGAGTTAAGCTTGCGGTAATCGACACAGAATCGCAACGACCCATCAGCCTTCGGCACGATCACAACCGGTGAGGCCCACTCAGATTGTCCAGGCTCAATTACTCCTGCATCCAACATGCGAGTGATTTCGTCGTTCACGAACTTGCGAGCATGTGGTCCGGCACGATACGGTCGAGAGGCCACTGGGTGTGAGTCCGGCTTCAAGTCGATACGATGTTGTACCGTCGGGATTTCTCCTAGGGACCCATCCCACATGGACTTGAATCGAATGAGCAGTGACTTGAGACGATCCCTGTGATTTGGATTCACATGTGAGAGGTCAACCTCGTCAATGAATTTTGGTTTAGTTCCGTCGGACCTTGTTTCTTCATGATCGCAGTCTTTGGGTGATACAACTATCCCGGAGTCCGGCTTGATGTCCACACTAGAATACCCTACAATGTCAGCGAGGGTGACATGACTTGGGACAATTTGCGCAGGGTATGGGAGACATGAAGCCACAACTTGGCCCTTATTAATCCGCCTCGGAATGTCCGAGAAGTTTGCAACCAAGATCCTAAAGGGGCGATTGGCATCAACTTGAGCAACTCCAATGGAACATATCAGCGAATGCCTTTCATATAATGTTGGTTCAGGCTGAAGGACTACCAGTCCGCATCTAGCTGTCTGTACTGTGATCTACGTTTGTGACTGAGCAGGGATCTCCAGTGAATCCACAGCCTTAACTAAGGGTGAAATTATACCACCCGCACGATCATACTCGGCATGAGGAGGCAGCGGAGCCATCCGTGGATTTCTCTTCTGGGCCTTCGTACAATTGGAATTGAGGAGCCGTCATCCAGCTATACGATCTTCTTCTTAGGATGGATTGCTTCGACAAATCGGTCACAGAAGTCTGCACCGAGGATGACTGGTGCAGCAAGATGGTCACAGACATAGAACTCAACGTTCACCAAGAACTGGCCGAGTTTTACCAGGAGTTTAACTATCCCTGTCATAGACAAGGGCTTGTTGTTAGCGTCACAAATCGTCGGTAATGGGCCCGTTTGGGTGAAGGGCTCGGGTTCCTCGGGGAGTTCCGACCTCAGGATGAAGTTCAGTCCCGCTCCAGTGTCGAGAATCGTCAAAAAACCGCCTAGTCCGGAACTTGTCAGGGCCGATGTCGTCATAGACCTTATAGTTCCTACGGCTTATGACACATGCTTTATCCTTCATTCCGGATCGGACACGATTCCATGGACGCCTAAGATATACTTGTTTTCCGATGATGTTCAGGTTCTTTCTCGTCATGATTGAAACATTTTCAGGGGAGATGGGAGCTGGTTTTCCAAAGGAAGTTTTGAAGGAAAATGTCGGGGAGGGGGTTTCCACTGGTGCCTGAATGGCTTTGGTATTTGTGGATCCCGTTCGTGAGCCTCCCGTCATTCTTTTCCCTGGGTTTCTCCTAGTGAAGATTGGGTACCATCAGGGCGCATCTCCTTTCCACCATTCGTATTCGTCGTTGGTGGAGTTAGGAACTGTCCATCGGAAGGGTTCGAACTTGCTGTGGCTGCATCTTGAACGAATGCATGCTTCACCCTGAAGTAGGATGTAGCGGGTACCGAGAGCTTTTCCGCGGGCGAGAGTTTTTCGTAATTTTCGATGACTCTGTGCTGTTGGCGCAGGGGAAGTAAGCACTCCGGTGAAATATGGTTTGGCTCGTAACACTCGTGACAGATTATCCTCCGGACTCCAGTTTCACGATTTGGCTTGTGATTGTCGACCCATCCCGGTCTTCCTTTCTGAGCATTACCTCTCATATAGGGTACAATAGGGGCAGGTGTGTCATCCTTACGGATGACTGCGGCCCTCTTGCCTGCATCGCCATCATGCCATCGGCTCCATCTGATACTGACTGGATGTGGGATGAAGTTGGATACTCTGCTGACTGTGGTCCTTCAACCGCGAGGTAAATTTCATCCTGGCGCCCGACATCATGATGTTGAGGATTGATGACCACGGTAGAATCTGACGGAGAATGAAGCATTGCAACCTGGTTCACCTTACGCGGCCCACCACGCTACAACAGACGGTTCCCGTGGGACATTCGAGCGCGAACAGCGGCACCTTCGGCACGAGCGAACTGCACAACCTCAAGGTAAGTAGCATGGCGATGAGTTTCACGGTAACGAGCGACCAAAAGTCCTTATCGTTGGGTCCAACCCGTCGACAAAAAGAGTGACGACCTCATCTGCATCATGGACGTTCCCACATCGGCTCACAGAGTCGTTGATTCGCTTGGAGAATGATTGCTCTGTCTCCTCTGCTTCTTGTTCCAAAGAACGTAACTCATTGACGGCCTTACTGATATATGTTGTCTGAGCGTAGCTCCTCAACAGATACTGGAGTGCCTCTGGCCAGCAAGACACCCCTCCTTCGTCAGGGGGTACCATCTCTACTCCTGCCTCATACTGGCTACGAGCAAAGCCTGAAAGGAAAAATGGAAGGGCAATGAATGCTTGCGCTTCAGTCATACCCTGAATATCTGCTTCGCGAACGAATCTTGCAAGAAGTCGAGGACCAGTATGGGATCCTCGCCACTGAAGTGATGTTCTTGAAGATTAATATTCATGCGCTTGATGAAATCCCGAACTTTTCCCGTGGCTCTGGACGAGCGACTGTGAGAAGTGTCCTTGAGTCGATACATCCTATATGACAAGACGCGATCATAAAGCGGGTTCGTGGGGCGCAACTCTTTGAGGCTTGGATGTTCGGTCCCAGCTTCTTGTAAAATCTATGCATTGAATATCTACCGGCACGCGAGTGGCGTCGCCAAGTTCTTCTATTTCCGGTCTCGGAATTGGAATCTGAATAGGTATCAGATGTGTCTCCCTGAGAGTCTGCTTTCCAGGATCCCGAACCGAAAGACGATATGTGCTTCGGAATTTTCTTCTGATTATTCCTCGAAGAAATGAAGATGGTTTCGTCATCATCGATTATCTTCTGTGGCAGTTCCTTCATTGATACAGGCGCGTTCTCCAACTTTGTCAAGGGGTCTGAAACTCGAGTGAACCGAAGGTCCATCTCTTTTCCAGTCTCATTTCGCCCTTCTAGCAGAATATTGACATCCCTGCGAATGTCAGCAACAGTACCAAAAAGGCTCTGAAGCTCAGCAGAAACGGACTCCACCCTTGCCTCATATGCTTCGACTCGACTAGTGAGAGCGATAATAGAGCCTGACATATCATCTCTAAGTTCTTTTTGGTCGAGCTGGACCGGAGTAATCAACGTGGTCAACGTATCCCGTAGTTCATCGGAGGCTTGAGAATGGCTATGTTGTTCCAGATCTTCATGAGTAGGATTCTCTACTTGTCCGCCTATGGAATATGTTTTTGACATAGGGTCTTGCCCACTGTGGCGCGATGCACCTGAACCAAAGGTTCCTTTATGCATCCTGGCCCGAGAATGGCCCGAGAAAGCTCCAGAAGGAGGCTTGTATAATGACTGTTCTTGATTCAGATTCTAGGTCGAGAGACCAGTTGTAGTGCAATGACCGGAGGAGGGGTTCCCTTCGGCACAGCGTGAGGACAGTTCGAGATCCTCCTAGTCCTGGTAGGTGGTAGAGTATCGAATCTCCGGTGTTTCTCGTAATGGGTTGTAAGTCCGTCCCGGAGACTCTATTAGAATCTGAGGGATACAGTCACTTGACAAGTTCCAGGAGTATCCGGTTTCGGTTACTGAGGAACTCGAGAGAACGAAAGGGTAGCAGCGAAGTGCGGTTACCGAAATTGTGGTCCACTTGGCAGATGTGAACCCAGGAGGAAAGGGGAGTGGTTCACTGGGCACAACGTGAGCCAAAAGGGGAGAAAAGAGAAATGAAGACGGCAAGTAAGGTACCGATAGCCGAGCACACCTTGCGCGAGGGCGGAGCCTTAGATGGGTGTAACCTCGGGCGGTCGAAGACTTGTCTTGGAAAAGGGGGGCACAGTCCACTGCCAGTCGCCGATCCGGTACCTCGGATCGGGGAGAGCGGAGCTCGGTGGTTAGTAGGCCGTAGGCGACGAGGTGTGCCGGAAGTCCACAGCCGATGAGCCAGTATCGCAACAAGGCTACAGGCTTGCGCGGAAGTGGGCGGTCGTAGGCCGAAGTCCGGTGGGGGTGAGAAAAACGAAACGAAATATCGAAACGAAAGTAAAAAAGGGAAAGAAAATGAAGGAAGAAATAAAGAAAAGGGGAATGAGAACTTCCGCGGTCACCGCACTGATGAACCAACGGTTGTTATCGGGGTCCGGAAGCGCGCCAAGCGTAATGAGCCATAGTCACAGACGAAGTGCAGTCTGCAGAAAAGGTGGGTACCACTCTAGCAGCCAACTTCCGGTGCTTTACAATCCCAAGGGTCGAAAAATACCCTGGGTATAAATATGGCTGCTGGAGTCTTCGCCGGCCGACGAAGACTCAAAAGAAATCCTAGAATACAAATAATAGCTAAACTAAAATAAATTACAATGTTTTGAATAGGTAATTTGCTGCGGAGAGACTGTCAGTGAGATCCCGCCGAATAGGTCTGGACCAAATCCAAAGTGCCACACGAGTAAGGCGTGTTGTGCTACAAGTGGCGCCCAGTCAGGGAGGTGATACAGTCCATTGATAACAAATTGAACCATGGTCTGCTCATCGTCTATGTGAGGGTAAGCTGATTGTAGCATTGTATTCCTGAGGGCGTTGTGTCTATCTATGTACTCTTGTATAGGCTCTCCGTGCACATGTTTGAGTTGATCGGCTTGCGACGGAGGTTGGCCTCGGAGTGTTGGGGTGGTATGGTAGACATCTTCTCCTTAAGGCATGCATAGAGTGTGTGTGTTGGGCTGTTAAGGATGGTGGGGCTTAGAGTGTTGACGATGTCTTGGGAAATGTTGGGTAGTATGAGTAACCTTGCGAGGGCAGTTTTCCTTGGTGTTGATCTTGGGCCGCTTGTTCGGCCTGTTTGGGAGGGATGGGTCCATGTATGTATTCTGATATGTTGTGGAGTATTGCATAACTATCCACCGAGTGGCACCACTGTATGAAGTTGGTTTGAGTGAGGGGTTGAATGTTGAACTGAGGAATGTTATGGGGGTGTTTGTTGGTTGGATGTGGGTGGGCGGGGCTATTTGGTGGTGTCATTGTGTGGTGGGAGGGGAGGTGATCTGTTTCGATGAGTGTTTGGTTATAAAGTGTAGTGGGTAACTCTTCCAGTTTGAGTTGAAGAGTTCTGGTTCGGATGTATCGTGCGTGGCGTTGTTGAAGCGCACTTTGTCGTGTATGGTCTTCAATCTTGTCGTGTGTGTGTGTGTCGCCGGGTCACTGCGAGCAGTGACTGCTGTCGCCGCGTTCAGTTGACATGGGCGGGCGGGTGGGTTGAGATCGTTGTGGCTGTGTGGTCTGGGTGCATAACCTGTTTATGTGGAGGATCGTCAAGTCATGTCTTTATTGGGTGATCTCGTGGTACGGCGGCGGTATAAATACTGGTTGTATCAGTGTATTACATGTGTGTTTTAGTGTATATGTATGATCATCCGACAATAGGCACTCGACGATAAACGCGGTAAGGACGTGGCTAGGGTGATCAAAGTCCTCAGTCCGGTTCGTCCTGGACCGGTCCATGTGTTTTAAGTCCAGTCTCGCAATCACCATGAACAGATGGTCCTAGTCCCCAAATCGTACAGAGATTTTCGAAATCGGACTGGGACCACCTTCGGTCCTGCTCCACAGTCCATCGGCATTGTCTCACTTCCTCCGTCCGGCTCGAAATAAAACATTCAGGACCGGCCGGTTCAGGAAGAAGGTGGCTGGGACCGGTCCAGACCGAGGGGACTAAGTTCTGCGCAAAGCTGTATTCAATAGGTCATTTGAACGCAATAAAATAATTGTGTGCAGACTCCAACATATGTACGAAGGATCCACTCTTCGACGGAGAGTCTCCGTACCGATCAACCGTCACAATAAGGATCACAATCGCTCGACAAAATTATGGGCTCCAGTGCTTCCCTTCCCCCGCTATCTCAAGGTTCGACAAACTCCCAGAGTGTTTCTGAGCCAGCATGCAAAAACAGAAGAGCGACGTGTGGAACTTTTTCACCAAGACAGAACGAAATGGTGATGAACCATACAATGTATGCTCTGTACTCAATCATTCAGTAGGAGATCAGGAGTTAGTACTCTCAAGAGGCATGCGCAGCGGAAACACAGTTTTCTACTGGACGATCGACAAACAACATTTTCGGCGGATGGCATCATTCGCAGTGGTTCATTCACACTAGAGAAGAGATTGATGAGCGTTACACAAAATTAACATGTCACTTCATTACCGACGCTTGCTTGCCGTTCTCACTTGTTGAGAACTCTTCCTTCGCTGCACTTTTGCGAACACTTGATAGCCGATATGATTTACCCTCACGGCACACAATCCGTCGAAGAATTCTTATGAATGTTCAGAGTCACGAGCACAGCTGAAGTCATTGTTGCTACTGTACCAGGAAAATTTCTCTTACGTGTGATGCCTCGTCTTCCCGCGTGTTCAAGGGATACATCGGCATCACGGTACACTGGATTGATCACGATTGGAATCTCAAAGCAGTTACTCTAGACTTTAAGCGTTTCCCAACACCACATACAGGTGAATCCGCTGCAACGATTCTAAACGAAGTATTGGATGAATTCCACATAAGTTCAAAGTTTATCTCTATAACGACTGACAATGGGAGTGATATCGTGGCTGGAGTACGCATTCTGTACAGATCATTACAAACGAGTAGTAAAATTAATTTTGGTCAGGTACACACTCGTTGCGTAGCACATGTCATCAATTTGGCAGTCAGGGAGTGTTTCAGTCTTGTTCATGATGAAGTTTGGACAATTAGAAAGCTCATATCATCGATAAGATGTTCCACAAAACGGCGAGATATGTTCGACTCTTTGAAGAAAGAAATGGGTTCATTTTATGCTACGATCCCTTGTCTAGATGTGGAAACCAGATGGTCCTCTACTTATCAAATGCTTCTGAATGCGTACAAAGTTCTCAATGTACTAAATGGAGTTGCACATCGAGTACGCGAGCTGCATGAATACATTGTGTCAGAATCTGACTGGGATCGAGCAAAACGAGTTGCGGAATTTCTCGAACTGCAGCCAGTATAACTGAACATCAGTCTGGTTCACTGTATGTTACCCTAAGTATTTGCTCACTAGCATATCAGAAATTGATGGAGAAATGTGAGCGGCTGTGGCTGTCAATGACAATGTGTTGGTAGGAATTGCAAAGAAGATGTTGACGAAACTAGAAGACTACAAAGAATTAATATGTTCTGAGACCGCTATTTGGCTCGCATACTGGACCCAAGGTTTTCGAATGACATTCTGAATGATGACGCCGTCTTAGGCGTAATGTTAACCTCGACTGTGATGTCGCTGACGAAGCGTCACAAAAGCAAATAGAGAAGGTGAGAAGGTGGTGTGCTTGCTAAACTACTGAGTGAAGATCAACACCCTCTTTCCAGTCTTATCGTGAGATTTCGAGATATATACAATCCACAACAATTGGTGATATGTCTATTGATCCCTTGTTATGGTGGAAGACGAATGAGAGCCGCTTCCCCTCAATTGCTATCGTGGCTAGGGATATCCTCTCCGTGCAAGCAACGTCTGTAGCTAGTGCATCCCTATTTTCGCTAAGTGGTAAAGTTGTAAGCGCTAGTTGGTCATCTCTATCTGATGAATCTATATCTGCATGTGTATTGTTGAAGGCATGGAACAGATTTTTCAGTAGCAGGAAAGGATAATTTTCTTTCAATGCAGCGCTTGAAAGGATTATCGGATCCTAATGAAATCCGATTAGACCTCATATTCAAATACGGGGTATTTCCTTAAAGATCGAGTCATTTCCTAATTGCTTCATCATTTCCTAGATTACAAACTAAAATAAAAAAATTGTATATTTTAATCAAAGGCCCGTCAAGTAGGAAAATACGCAAACATTACAAAACTACTCAGTACAAAAATTATTCCCTTTTCTTTAACAAAATACAGGGTGTTTGCCAATACCCTCCCGCCCTTGGTCGAGGCTGCTGCATACTCAGCTACATATTACACTGTAAGTCCGTCCTGAAATCAGACAGTGCACTGACTGAGTTTCTCAGTTCGAATCCTGCCACGTTGATTGCTCTTGGGTAATTGCTGTAATGAGGATGGTTTGTACTGGAAGGTGAAAAGTGTGTGCGGGACAAAGTTCGCTCCAATGCCACGCTGGAAGCTTGTCCAATCAAACTACTCAGCACACTACTAGCCTTCGAACAGTACAATGAACGACTAAATGTCATTTCCTGAATGCAGCTTCCACTATGGATGTAATCGACGATCATTTTTTTTCAGAGCCTGCCCCTACCTGAAAGGGTTCAAACATCGATTTTTTACTGGTGAATCAAGTCTGGAGCATGGTCAACCCTACATACTATCATATTCAGGCAAGTCATCAAACTCCATCGCCATCCTCCTCCTTACCCTGTCCCTATAGAGCTCCTGGGAGCGGGCCCTCTTACGAGAGATGTTGTCTCCAGTATTGACAAGATAGTTCTGCAGCGACTTATAGAAGGACTGGTCACTGTCACGAAGCGGATTGAACTTGACGGGGATGTTTGTCAGTGCCACACAAGTACGGAAAACCAGATCGTACGTGTCTTCGTTCCACTTGTACTTGTTGGACATGACAGTCCATAACCTTGACAGGCGACCAAAATAGTTCTCCACAATAATTCTGTCACTTGACAGCTCCTCATTGAACACTGTAGTATACGTGGCAAGTCCGAAATTGCAAATATTTACGTTTTCCGCGGAATTCGAATTTCGGCGGACACGACCGGCGACAGCAATGCACGAACATTGCTGGCGCATGCGCGCACGCAACCGGCACACGTGTGCAACGAACGTATTGGCAACGGCCAACGGACCAACGGGTCCCTACGTGCGACCCACAAGGTCCTTTCCCATTCGGGGACGTTACGAGCAGTGTTTACACTGTAAAGCGATGCCATCGTGGCCATATAGGTATTGGCATCGTGCCGGGAGGGAAGGGGACAATTCATCGAACGAGCAACGGCTCTAGTCTACGACTGACTTCTACGTTTACGTTACGTTTTGCCTAACGAGGCTTCGTCTCCGTCGAGCTGCGTACTCCCTACCCATCGCCGCACGTAAGGCTGATTGCGTGTAGTGCCTCCGGGCTTGGTTGAGAGCGCCTCCGGTGACGTACCACTCGTTTGCTAACGTAATCCTCGCGTGGATTGTTGCGTCGTGACGCTCGTGTCTACTCGCTAACCTATCTCTACCGTTCTACCTAACATACAGTCAAAACACCAGCGGGTGGACTGTTCGTTCGTTTCGTCGTAAGGACAGCGTGTCCGCTAGCTCGTACCAGCTACTTCGTCACCGAACTATCGTTCCACACTGGTCTTCCGACCTAGAAGTTGCTACGAGCATAACGACAACCAACGAGGTTGAGCTCTTTTACGTTAACGAAAGCTACGTGCTACAGACGACGGTCTATGAATTACGCTGTGTCGAATTCCAGCGCGTCGCCCAGGCAACCGTTGCCAACGTCAGCGGACGCCGAAGCCGTCGTGGCCTTGTCAGCAGAAGCGATCTTCGCGACCGATCGATCTATCCCGCCGGATATCGAGGCGATCGGCCAGCTACCACGTACGGTAAGCCCGTTTGAGTCCGTGAGTATGGACCCCGCAACGCGCGGTCAGCTCAACGAAGGGAACGTGACTCCCACGGCACTACGCGTAGTGTACGAAGACCTTCGAGGTCACATCGAAAGGGCGAGCGACGCGGCCGTCGACGAAGCCGTAAGGCAGAGACTCGGAGTCTCGGAGCGCGAAGCTCGTGCGTTACGTGAACGCTCAGCGACCCTCGAACGGGAAAACGAAGACTTACGAAACCGCCTCTCCGCCGTGGAGGGAAGACTAGACTCGTTTGTCGTAGTATTCAACGAATAGTCGCCGGACGTTCCGCTCCGCCGAGCGGAAGCGATCCGAATTACGGAGAAGGCTCGCGCGCCTATAACTCGCAATCCTCCCCGGCCGTTCCGGGAGGATACCACCAACACCCGGTCCGACGACCCCGACCACGTACGGAAGGGGGGCGACAGCGCAACGAGCCATCGCCAGCCCCAACGAGACGCCACAAAGGCAATTGCGTTTTAACGATACGCCAGACCACGCGCGGTCGGCGGACGCAGCACGAGCTGCGCAATTCGATACGAGAGCTCCCCCGCCACGTGAAACGTACATTCCGTGGCTGGGTACGTTCGGCACGACGGACACGCGAGTCCACGAAACGAACGTGCCGACGCGGTACGCTTACCAGGGAACGCCCTCGGACCCGTTTGCCACGCGTTGGCAGAGCACACGACAATGCTCGACGCATTTGCGAACGTGGTGTCGTACCGCATGTACCGACTTAACGATGTACGTGAACATCTCTACGTGAACGAGAGTCAAAGCGTACATAAGCTCAACGTGAGCTGGAGGGACTTTTCCCTACGTTAAGGCCGTTCTCCGGCCGGAATCCGATTACGTTGCTCGGATTCCTCGCCCAAATACGTGATGGGTTCAGCACACTCGGAGTGTGCGAGGGAGTGGCAGTACGTGCGCTGCACTTCTTCCTCGAAGGGGACGCCCGACGGTTCTACGATTCCCAGTGTACGACTGGTGTGATCACGACTGATCCGACGAAGAGGTTCTCGTGGCCTCACGTAATCAACGCGTTGATCAAACGATACCTGCAAGACGACGTGCTGCAGGAGGCCTACGAAAAGGTCACGATGATCACGCAGAGTCCTAACGAGGACGAGAATCAGTACGCTGATAGACTCGACACCGCCACGCGGGCGTGCAACTACGTGTTTACGGACCGACTCCTCGTTCACCACTACGTACGTGGTTTACTGCCCTCGACGCGGGCAGCCGTGACGGAACGACTCCGGTCACTCCCCGAACGAGAGAGGAACGACCTCACCGTTGTGAGACGATTGGCGACGGCCGAAGGAACGACCTTCCGTGCACGTGCGGCAGCTGTCGCGTCAGCCGCGAAACCGAAAGTGCGGTTTCCGGTGAGCCTACGTTGGCTATTTCCGACCACGAGTCGAGGAAGTTCGCGGACTACGATGAGTCCGCGTACTACGTAATGAACGGGCTAGCGAGCCCAGTTACCACGATGGTAACCCGAACATCCCCACGAGGGACGATGACGACGTATCGCTCGCTGCGGCTCACGTTAACGTGACAATTGCCGAGAATCTAGAGGCGATACTCTTTACGAACGGGCCGCCGCCCAACGATACGAAAACGGCAAACGAAAAGCCGGACGAGCTCGAAGCTCGATTGAACCGTCCATGCGAGGACGTGCCGAAGCTCACGAGCGAGCAGACGCAATTGGCGCACTCCGTAATCCCGAATGATTACTGGACGCTGTCGTGTTGGCATGCCGCGAAGATGGCCACTCGACGTTTACGTGTGCCGCGTCTGACGCCAGATCAACGGATCTTTTTCGCGTACAAGTACTACCTCTTCCACGTGAAGAGCAACCCACGTCAGGCTGAGTACTTCCGCCAACGAATGGCCAAACGTAACCAGGAACGACCTGATGAGCGAGGGAACGTGACCCCGCGGAGGTACGGCACGCCGCCTACGATACTCCGAAACCCCAATCGTGACGGGGAAGGCCCTTCGACAGGCGCCGCGGCGACTTTCGTAATGACCGACGTCACCCCCGCCCGTGGGCGAACGAACGAAATGGCCAGCGTAATGGCCGCAGCGGAGTCTACGTGACGACTTCCGCTGACGAAACACCCCTCGAGGTGGAAACGAGTCACGATGACGAACGAGCTTCGTGGGCTCACGACGACGACGTGTCGAACGGCCTCGCGCCGGAAAACGACCAGGCGATGTAGGTCACGAGCCATCCACATCGCCTGAACCCTTATGTAAAGGGGGACGACCGACGTCGATGAGTGGTCCTCCGCAGTCTCACCGATGAACGAGAGTTACGTAAAGCTCACGGCCGCGAAGGCCAACTCGAGTCAAGCGATACCCGACGTGGGGGAAGAAACGAAGTCCGACGGGACGGACGAACCTCACACGAAGAGGAAGTCTCGCAGACGAGCGAGACGCGCTACCCGGAAGCACAACGCTTCCGAGCGCGAGAAACCAAGCACGCGGCTTGTACGAAGCGTGTCGACGCAAAAGAAGCCATACGGGCTCATACGGTGAAGCGACGAACCGCTGCGCGAAGACGTAGACCGCGCGCCGGTCAGGACTGATCCGTTGGTCCTCGACGGGCATACGTGCCTACTTGCGTCGAAGCATTATATCGTGTCCGGAACGATCGGACTAGACCTCAACGTGATGAGGGCGATTACCATCGCGATGGATACGTGCAGCGGCTACAACTTGATACGAACAAGTTTACTACCCTACGACTGGGTCGACCGCTGTCTACGTGACGAAGAGCTACCGAAGCTCGGAGACGCCAACGGGCGACGTTTGCCTATCGAAGGCGCCATCCTGCTTCGTGTCAGGCTGGGGAACTCGCTGTTCCGCGTAAAATTCTTCGTAGCCAACACGCTGGCTG